>JBBPBT010000036.1:5749757-5765001 GCA_037974875.1 Cicer bijugum
TATTCCTCAAATCTAAAAGTCAAATAAATTTATATGTTTATCTTCAACAACAACAATAATAAATCTTCAAATAAAAAATACTCACATTGTATGCGTAGATGAAAAGAAATGCACAAAATAGAGAGAAGTAATTAAAAATTATGAATTTGATCAAAAAATTATATATTAAATGAAATTTATAAAATTTAATACGTCTAATTAATTAATTTATTTTAAATAAAAGTATTACTATTTGTAATCCGGTGTCAACGTATCACCTCGACATTATTTTAGACCCGTCATAATCTTTTATAAAAAATAAAGTGTGGCTAAAAAATAAGATAAAAGATATTATAATTTTTATTTTTCTTTTGCCTATTTTTTACGTGATTATTGAATGTGTACCATGAAATTATTCAAAACTTTTGACTCCCAATCCTATAAACATGCATTAATAATGATAGCGTATCATATTTTTTGACGGAATAACATATAGTTTGTATATATTTTGTTAAAGTGACAATTATGAAATTCAAACTTAAGAACAAAAAAATATTATATAATATTCTAGAAGAAAAAACTCTCACTTTTAGTTGGTCAAAATGAATATATTTTTCCAAAATTGTCTAAAAAGAAACTACATATCGTAATATCTACCATAAAAAATAATTATAACAGTTTGACTGAGACATAAAAAACTTACAATATTAAAAACTGTTAGGAAAATAATCAAACAAGAAGTTAATGAATACTAATATCTTATATAGAAAAGAATAAAACCAATACTCAACCTGGTTAGAAAAACAATACGAAACTCAATAGTATTTGTCATATGTTTACTGACGAATATTCTAATGCCTTTTTATCATAATAAAATATAATAAATATATGCTATAAAAAGAATTAGAAAAAAAAAAGAATAGAATAGAATTGTGAAAGGAAGAAAGTCAATTAACATTAAATTTGTATTGAAAATCATAAATGCAAAATTCAAAAAATAGTATCTATACATACTATAATAATTATAATGTGTAAATATAAATGTATAAATGAGTACAAAAAGTGATGTGGCACTTTGACCCAATATGTCATAGTCAAATAGAAAGACCATGACCCATCCTTACACTTTATCACAAAATCTTATACTACAAAAATATAACAAACTCAAACCCTTCTCTTTGCCTCTCCTTCTTAAGTTCACTTCAACACAAAACACAAACATCATTTCCTCAAAAAACTTCTTCTTTTCCATTCTCTTATAACAAAACCCATTTTCTTTCAACCTTGTCCCATTTCTCCAATACTCCTATTTCCATTTCAATTTTCGACCATATTCAAAAAATATATAAAATAAATCCAATTTTCGACCTTTCTTTCTTTCACCTCACTTTATATATACGGGTCAAAGATTAAGACAGGGTCAAGGGTTTTAGGTTGGAAAAATAAAAAATAAAAATAAATAAAAACTAGCATCAAAAATTGGATTTGAATTAAAAATTAAATTTGTGTCATTTTCATTAACCCTTTTTACCTGTTTAATGTCAGAGAGTAAAGACTGTGCTGCCGCCACCGCCGGCAGCACTCACCGGAGAACATTTCCACGGTCAATTTCATGGACCGAGCGATCATCGTCAAATCGAAAACCACCACAACCTACGGCGGCGAACAACAGAAAATCTCGATCGTTGCTTCCACCGCTTCGTCCTCTTTCAATCAACAAACGCAGCATTGAAGAATGGCCAAGCGCCGGATCTGACGATCTCGGAGTTTGGCCACAATCAGAAACACCAATAGGAAGAGTTTCAATAACCGGTTCAGAGTTTCAATTCAAGAGAGATAAATTAGCTTACTACGATAAAGAATGTTCTAGAATCGCCGAACACGTTTACCTTGGAAGCGACACCGTTGCGAAGAATCACGAGCTTTTAAGACAGAAAGGAATTACGCACGTGCTTAATTGTGTTGGTTTTGTTTGTCCTGAATATTTCAAAAGGGATTTTGTTTATAAAACTCTTTGGTTGCAGGATAGTCCTACAGAAGACATCACAAGTATTCTTTACGATGTTTTTGATTACTTTGAAGATGTTAGGTTACAAGGTGGTCGTGTTCTTGTTCATTGTTGTCAAGGTGTTTCTAGATCAACTTCTTTGGTTATTGCTTATCTTATGTGGAGAGAAGGACAAAGCTTTGAAGATGCTTTTCATTATGTGAAAAATGCTCGTGGTGTTACAAATCCTAATATGGGTTTCGCTTCTCAACTTTTGCAGTGTCAGAAAAGAGTGGTAAATTTAAATTCAAATTCAAATGCTGCTTCACCTTTGAGTCCTAATTCTGTTCTTAGGATGTTTAGAATGGCTCCTCATTCACCTTATGACCCTCTTCATTTGGTGCCTAAAATTGTTAACAAGCCTTCTGCTAAAGCCCTTGATTCTCGTGGTGCTTTTATTGTTCATGTTCCTTCTGCTATTTATGTTTGGATTGGGAAAATTTGTAGTTCTGTTATGTCTTGTAATGCCAAATCCGCGGCTATTCAGGTTGTTCGTTATGAGAAGGCGAATGCGCCAATTATTACCATTTGTGAGGATGATGAGCCCATGGAGTTTTGGGTTTCTCTTTCTAATCATCAATTATTGTTGGGGATGGAGATTGATAATGATGGTGGTGGTGATTGTGGCGTTGTTGATACAGGGGCTCGTCCGAGGAAAGTTGATGAGTATGATTTGGATTTTGGGATTTTTAATAAGGCTTTAGCTGGTGGTGTTGTTCCACCTTTTTCTGTGTCAAATACCGGAACAGAAACTTTGCTTCCTGCTAGAGAAAATAGTTGGGGAAGATTGAGGAGGAAGCTTGCTAATAGAATCATGAAAGGGTTGTTTACATCTTCCAAATGCTGTGACATAACATCTCCCAGAGATAAATTAAAGGTGAATATGGAAGAAGAAGAAGAAGAAAAACAGCATTGTGTTTCATCTGGTTACTTGGATTATTTTATAGATAACAGCTCAGACAATGCTAAAGATTGTCTTGTACTCATGGATCATTGCTTTGGTTCCTCGTTGCCAGCAACCCCTCGTCGAAAATCAGTTTCTTTTCCTTGTTCTTTAAGTAACAGCCCAAAATTTGGTTCCAAGTCGCCAACACTTTCGCCTTCCAATTCTGATTATACCAGTTCCTTCTCGTTTTCACCTGTGTCGATGAATTGGTCTGACTTATCGTTCATATCCTCTCGGCTGCCATCGCCTTCTGGCCATGAATCAGCGGAGCAACCATTTTATGTTAATAAAGATGGATCTTTGTTAGAAAGATCCACTTCACTTCACAACGATGCTGCTGTCTCTTCATCTTCAGAAGCACTTTTGGTTAATCACATAGTAAGGACTAATTCTTACAAAGGGTCTAGATCTAAGTCTAACCCTTCCATTGCAGAGCGCCGAGGGAGTAAACTGCTGCCTCAAATGTTGGTACCCTCACATTCACCGCGTGCTCACAAGATCCTGGTAAGATCACCGAGATTCACTTTGCTGGACCGAAATGACAATTTGATGAAGTAGTTGCAAGCAATCTGATTGTAGAATGAAGAAATGGCTAAAATCATATGCAGATATCATTAGTAGTTTAGTATACCTTTTTAAAATTTGATTAACTTTGTAGTATGATATAGTGTCTCATAACATGATTTTTATGCATGAAGTATAAGACTTCAAGTGAAAGTTAACTCATGACAATGGTTCATTTACTTTTCTGTATAGCCATAGTTGAGCCTATAATATACTAGTTTTAGTTTTTTAGGTAAATCTGTCTGCACTATTGCCTGAATATTGTAGCAAATTAGCAATAACAACATAGATGACTTGTTGACCTTACAATCAATTTTTAATTGAATATGAAATCTATTTTTTTCTCTTCTTTTTTTGTTTTTGTTTTTTTTTTTGTTCTTGTTTGTTCCTGTCACCAGACTGTATGAAAGATGTTGTTGATTTCCTGTGTTGGGAGGTTAATCATCAATCTATAAAGTACTAATATAAAATTTGTATGGAAAACAAATGTTTAAGTTGTTATTCTGTAATTGAAAGTTGTTGGTTTGTCGGTATAAACTAAATCAGCTTTCTAAAAAAGAAAGAGAAGGATACTCTCATGAGTCATGATGAGAGTCTCATCTGTCTAATGGGAGGTGTGAGAGAAATGTTTGAAAAATAAATAAAAAGAGAAAAGGAGTAACTAAATATGGCAAGTAAGGTAATATGGAAAGCATGCTAGACATAGAAAGAAAGAAAGAAAGAAAGAAAAGGGAAAAGAAAAAAAAAAGTTGGTCAGACTTCAAAGGTGGAGACGTGAGCTATCTCTTGAATGGTTTATAGAGGAAGCAAAAATAGTCAATAATTGACGTTAATATCTTAACTACTAAGATTTATTGCCAACAACTTATTTAGGTCAAATGTTGATATTAGCAAATCACTATTATTCTGCTATGAAGTTTGTATCCCCTTTTAATATGAGAAAAATAGTTTAGTTAATTTTGAATGTTCATTGAGCTTTTGAGTTTTTATATTTCCACTATGTAGCATGATTATTGATCAAATAGGATGGTGAATTGGCGAGCACTTTGCGAGTGAAGCACAATACGAATATTATAAAAAGGCTATATAAGTGATTTGAGGTGGTGGTGGAGCTGATTGAGATGGCTAAATGAACAGAGGTTCTAAGGAGTTTTATAATTGGTTTAAATAAGTTGTTGGTCTTTGTAATATACATTTTTTTTTTATAATTTATATAAAAAATGTCTTTAAAATAATAATGATAGTTTTTCAAATATCTTTCGTCAAATAATCTTGCATAATAAAAATTTATAATTTTTTATAAAAAGATGAATTGAATAAGAATTTTTAAGGGATAAAAATTTAAAACACTCATATTTAATTTATTTTTTGTTAATAAATTTTAAATTTTTTAGAGAAATTCTTATAATTTTTTAAATTATATTTCATTTAAAAATTCAAATAATACACATAAATTGATTAAAAACATAGACTAAATTTATTGATTGAAAATATATAAGGAACCTTTATTTGAAGTTTCTTTAAAGAAATTAAAAATAAAATGTAGTCTATTTATAAGATCAAAAACTTATTTAATATTTTATAATTTAATAGATTTTCAAAAAAAAAATTGTTTTATGTTTTGACAACCAACACTTGCTATAACAAGTATTTTATCTGCTTCGTCGATTAAACATTTTAGTTGTGTCTTTATTCTGCATTGACAAAAAAAAATAGGTATCCTTAAAGAGATGCATGTAAAAATAATTTAAATATTTTACATAGTAAAATTGAAATAAAAATCAATTGTAAAAATAAAAATTTCAAACTAAGTTTAAATTAAAATCAAACAAAATCTATGAATAAAAAATTTTCTTTAATTTAAAATAAGTATTTTTTTTTATATATTTCATCTATTACTAATGATATTCTTGAGATACGTCAAACATTAAAATAATTATCTTTTTAAATTGATATTTAAACACTTATTCACTATATCGGGAGATTCTAACTTTTTTTAATAAATTTAATATCATTTATAAAAGTAACTATACCGTGTCAATTGAACATAAATTCATTCATAAACTACCATTTGTAGCTTACGTGCATATTTGCCTTGAGAACGCAATAATGAAAGTGCAGACATAAAACTAAATACATCAAAAATCAATTCTACACTTTTAAGACTCATTTGCTTTGCAGAATATTTTCTGCTTTTAAAAAATAAAACACAAAATTTCCACGAATTAAATGGACCTTATCATGTGTTGGGAAACACATCCAACGAGGCTACAAGTGTTTTACGTTTGTTTATTGTTTACGATTCACCGCTGGTTCAACTAGAAGTCAGTAAACTTGAGCGTCTCTCATTCCACTGCTAAACTATTGCTTACTGATTTTTTCTTCTTTTTTTTTGACTGAATTGCTTATTGATTTTAGTAACTGTATTGTTATTAGTTTTAATTCCCATATATTTTAACTTTGTCAGCTGCAAAAGTATGCTCTCACATTAGTGCTTTCCTAATAAATCATAGAACACAAATTTGAATCCCTCTTTTCTCGACTCTCCCTGTCAGTCGCATTTTAGGTCTTGATTATCAAACTATCTCAATTTACTTCTTACATTTTTAGTAGGTTCTTACTCTTTTTATTTTGTACTTAAATAATTTTTCTCTATAAATAGAGTAAAAAACGAATGTTAATGGTTCTTGTAAGCAATAATTTTTTTCTTATCTTTACAACAATGTAATTGACATTATTCAATAGTTCTTAAATCTCAATCAAGTCGCTGATATCATATTAAAAATTACACTGTTGAATATAAATAAGGAATGTGATAGACATTTATTAGAATTTATACCGATAAAATATAATAAAATTAATATAGAATTCTATATACATTTAATCAAAGAAATTACTTAATATCAAATGATAAACTAATTTATATCTAACATAAAAAATTTTAACATCATAGTTAACAACTCAACTACTAGTTGAAATATGATAGTGTAATACTATTTATCAAGTTTTACGACATAATTCACAAAATATACTTAATGCAATTAGTCAACAATACACAAACATTAATTCAAAAGTTGAAAGATGATTGTTTGAATGATTTATTGAAAAAAATAATATTATTTTGTAAACAATATGATATTGGTTCTCTTGTAATGCTATTTATATAGAATGTGAAAGACACGCTCATCACCAACATGATCACATCACGGTAGGTCAACAATAGAGTAAATCTCTTTTATATTACAATTAATCAATAATTACATAAACATTTGATGTGGACAATATATATACTCTTGATATGGATAATATATATACTCTTGTAAATAAATTTTAATTATCAAGAGAAAAATTAATTTGATATTTCAATTAAAGCACCTTATTCTTGATGTTGTTAGTCATCCAAATTTGAATAACTTGTCGATTATAACTGAAATGTATGAAACTCTAAAAAAAATAAGAAAAACAAATATATTATTTGATTAATCGACTAATCCGTTTTATCTTAATTCTTCCAATTTCTACAACTACTAGAGAAATATCATTTTCAATAATAAAAATTATCAAGACAAAATTGCGTAATAAGATAAAAGATGAATTTCTTCCTAACAATATGATATTTTATATTGAAAAAAAAAATAATTAAAAACTTTAATTCTAATTCAATTATCGATAATTTCAATGCTTTAAGAGAGCGAATGACACAACCTTAATTTGATATAAATGTCTCTTTTTTACATATTATATTTTTATTTTGTATTGATATTATATTGAATGTTTGATAAAACTATATAACTTTTATTAATTTCAATTATAATATTTTAGTAAATATTTACGTTATCCCTAATATTTTGTGAGTGCCACAATGTGTCAACCATTCCATTCTTCATATACTTGATTTTTCTCTTCCCACTCTTTTAATACTAGATATAATTTAAAGATCAAAAACTGTACAAACCAGAAGCTAACTATGGTGAATGTTCCTGTATCACAAATGATCCTTCCTTTTGTTTTTCAGAACAACTAAAGGACAGAAGTTTGAGCATATAATCTCTATAGATTAAATGTCTTCTTTAACCTAAGTCCGGATCGGGAAATACTGTTTGTTAAGCCGATTTTTCCTGCATACAGATCGCATCAACCACATTAGATCAAGATTTTCCAATCTCAGACCATGATCATGCACAAAATTCAAGTTTGAATAGTAGTAAATAAAATTCAGTAATTTGAAGGTTTCGACGTTGCTTACATGTGCAAGCCTCCCCAAGTAAACACTCCTCTTTGCAAGCATTACTGTTAAGATGAGAGGAACCATTGCAGCAGACAAATGCTTAAGGGTGTGACCACTGACAGTATGAAAAGTCGATGCGTAAATCAATCTATCGGCAGTCTCTTGCAGCATAGCCAGAGGATAAAATCCTACCAAGATTTTAATTTGAAATTGAGATACATTTAAAAGAGTATTACATCGAATCACGTATTATTCCATACCAAAAATACAAACCTGCAGCCCATAGCCAATATGTTGAATGTGTGTACATTGGTGGCAACAAAAGGGCCATGAGAGGTATGGCCATGCATGATACAGTTTGCACCAGAAGATACGGACGGATGTCACCAAAGAGCCTACAATCGAAAAAGAGCAACTAATGTTTGATCTACATTATTATATGTTTTTAGTTGAAGTGAAAATGAAAACAAAAGATATGAAAAGTAAACAGAATCTAAAGTTCGGTCAACTCGATGTTTAGTTGTTTCATGGTTACTGCCATCAAACGGAACTCAATCATCCGAGGGGAATTCGAGGTTCAAAAGAACTAGCCTAAGATCATCTCAAATGGTGCATCCCTTTGAATATCAACATTTTTATTCTATAACACTTTAAGCAACTTTCAACTCCAATGATATAACTCTAAATAGATCATTAAATAGGTCCCACAAAATACTTCATCGAAAACTTAACATTGATAATTGAGTTGGAAATAGAAAATAATGGTTTAATGCTAAGAAATTATTCCTCCTAAAACTTAAGGAACCGTTGAATGGAAAATTCCAATAAGGCACAGTTCTTTATGATTAAGAACTTAGTAAGCAAACCTCATTGAAGCTAACCTAAATGGCTCATGCTCTAAATCTTTGACATTATCTCAACCAATCTATGATGATAGAAATCAATTCATCTGAGGGGATTACAAGATTCAAAAGAGCTAACCTAACTTTTGGCATATGACAACAATGTTAACAGAAGTAGCAAAATTTAATCTGTATGAAGATCAACTTTGCTCACATAGAATAAAGAATTCATCAAACTGTGTAGGAGAATAAAATTAAGGAAAATAACTCGTCCAAGTAAAAGAGACAAAGAATTAGGCTTGCCTCCAATACACACTGCTTATCATAGCAGCCATAATTAGAGGAAAAATCGAAATCGTTCCTATCTTCGTATCAATCCTTTCAATGATGAGGATCGCCATCAGTGAAGCAAAAGCAACAGACATCTCCAATAACAAGCAAAAATTAAGGAATCAAAATTGTCAAACTAAAATGAAAAGAAAAAAATAAATAAGTAATGGCTTAATCAACTTCCATGTGAAGAACTCACCGGCAACCTGTCCCACACAAGGCCATTATCATTTGGCCCAAGATGATAATATGAAGACCCAAAAGCTACTGAAGTCACAGCTGCATAAAAGCATGTCCAACCCCATAGCTCACCTTGCAAACTTTAGCCACAAACTTAATTTTCAATCATATAAATTCATAACACCAATCGCGTAAACTAAGGCTTTTGTTTGAGAGTTTGGAGGAGAGGGGAATAGAAAAAATAGATAAAACTTTCACCTTTTTTTGATATAGTTTTTTTTTATTTAGTAAATGATAAATGAATGTTTATGATTAATATATTTTTAATATTGAGAATATTATAACAACATAGGTTGAATTTGAAAAATTTATCACAGCCCTCCAAAACTCTCCTCCAATGCAATTTTTTAGTTTCCCAAATTAGAGGGATTTTGTATTATGAAGAAACATTAAACCTCCCCTTCCAAAACTCTCAATTCTTTTTCTTTCATCCTTACTTTTTTTCAAAACTCTCCCCCTTCCCTCCCCTCTAAAATTTCCAAACACTCACCCTAAATGAATTAAGTAAATAACCAAATTGTTGAGTTCAAGTGGTTAATGAATTTCAATTAAGATGAATCGGTCATGAGTACCAAATGCAATCATGAAAACAATCGCTAATCAGACCTTACTTATCCCTCAAGAAAACAATCACTAATAAGACAAAAATAAATGGATTGAATGAATGAGGTGACAAAATGAATAAAAATACCTGAAATTAAAATAGTTCCTATGATGACAAAGCATAAGCCCGATGAGACCAATAATCATGAAAGGGAAATTTGATATCACATTAAGTGCATTGGGAATGCCTGAAGAACAATTAAAAAGAATCATTCATTTATTTTATGTTAAATTTAACAACAAATTGAGTGGAAAATCAAAGAATCACCACACCAAATTGGTCTCAAGTCCTTCAAAATCACAATATTTTTAATAACTTTACTTGATTTGAGGATGAGAAAATATTGAGGAATTACCAAAGAATTCTCGCTTGTCAGCGAAATCATGGTACTTCTGAGGTTGAGGAATGGGTGGACTTAGCTTCATCAATAGAAAGACTGAAACAACCGCAGCTACACATGCTTGCACAGTGCGTTTTCTCATTGTTCTTGCAGAGTGGATGGGAATGGAAGAAGAGACACTGATTCAGTGAGGGAAACATCTCAGGAAACGCATCATGTAGCAGAAAGGTGGTGACGGTGACGGTTGCGGTTGTCGGCGTGACGGTGTTTGTCGCCATCAGGCTGCGATAATGACTCGCTCTGTTTGTCTCTTTTTATTTTTGTCCTTCTCAAAATTAAAATGTGCAATTTTATTTAACATTTTAAAGGCAAATTCTAATGTAAACACTCATATATTAGATTAATATCAAAAGTCATTCGAAGTTCTTGATTAAAAAAAAATTGTTTCATGAAGTTCTTGTTAAAGATTTTTTCGTTTTATGAGTGCGATAGTCCGATTGATATTGATTGAAAAAAATTAATTTTTTAGAAAAATATTTGTTTTTTATAATTATTAATTTATAATTTTAAATATGAACTATTTCAAATAATTTTTATGTGTCCATCCATAATAGACCACTACACAACCACTTATTTTAAAAACTAAATCCAACGTTGAATCATGGCAATTTTTTTTTCTATTGGGCTTTTAAAAAAGAAAAAGGACAGTTTCATCACACTTAAATTTCACCAAAATTTTACAACATACTCCGCTAGTTATATTTATACTCCGAAATAAACAATAAAATAATATTTTTATCCTCGTTTAAATAATAAAAGTTCAAAAAATTTACCATTTTTCTTTTAAATTTTTCGGAACTTAAGAATGAGTTTTTTTTTTAAACTTCCGGATAACTTGAATATAAGTTTTCCACTACCACTTTAATAGAGATGTCTCTTCCGAAAATTTTTTTTTGAACTTCTCCGACAAAGACTACTTTCGAAAATCTTTTTTGAACATCTCCGATTCATAGGCTCTTCCAGAAAATTTGAGACTTAACATTTTCGGTAGTTACCGGAGAACTTGAACATCAAGTTCCTCGGAAGTTATATAATTTTTTTTAATTAATTATAACTAATTATGATTTATTTCTTTTAATTTTTTAACTTTTCAGTAGGCGCACGAGGAAGAGACGGCAAAATCATGTGAATTACACGTGACACTGATACTTCTGCATCATTTGCGATGATTCCTCCAAAGAGGATTCTACCGACAGCTTCAAGGAGAAGAAGACGAATGATAATTGAAGACGATGATTAGGAATATCATGATCATGGATTTATCTCAAATGTGACTATCTATCACCAAGAGGAGCCTCATATAGTGCATGACGAGGAGGAGGTACATGAGCAGGTGGATCTGCATGAGCAGGAGGAGGTTGCACCTGCTCAATGGGGTGAGCTCACATGGTATCCTGGAGGTCCTTATGATTTATCTAATCTTACATACCGTCATCATGTTTCAGCTAGATTATGGTTTTGTGAGGTATATTAAATTAATTATTATTTATAGTGCATTCAAAATATTTAAATTAATTATTATTGTTTGTCTATATTTAATTTTAATGTCATATATTTTTTCTTTGTATACATAAGCGACCATTGCTGAAAAGTGTTGCACATGGAAAGAAAATACAACAATTTACTCCATCGGTACTCCCGCGACCCATAGAGAATTGGGTGAATTTGTCATGATTGAACCCATTACAATCAGGTAGTTTGAAGATGATCGAGAATAATCGGGTTTATGCATTTGTGAAAAGATGGCATTCTGATACATTGTCATTTCACATGTCATTTGGTGAAATGACGATTACTTTAGATGATGTTGTCAATCTTCTTATATTGCATATTTGGGGTGAGTTCTACAGTCCACCCGATGTATATATAGTAATGACGTAAATAAATATGCATGAGGTACAGCTGCCTTCGTAGTCCTTTACAACTATCTCTCAGATGCCTACTATTATGACACCAAATAGCTAGATATCATTTATTTATTTAACTTTAATTATTAAATGTTATGTTAATTATTAATTTTTATGCTTAATTATTTGTATATAATTTATTTATTTAATTTTATGTTTAACTTTAATTATTATTTATTGTTAATTATTAATTTTTTGTTTATCATTAATATATTTATTTTTAAGCTTAATTGCACTTTTGATCCCCTATTATAGGTGAAAATTGAAAGTAGTCCCCCCATTTTGTTTGTCCCTAGTTTTAGTCCCTCAAACAGAATTTGAGTCCAAATCATGATGAGGTGTCATTTTTTTAATGACGTGTCAATGAAAATGTGATGTGACAAACGCTTACGTGGAATAAACTCATTATTATATTATTTCTGATTAAAAAATATAATTTATATTTTTAAAAATCATTATTATAATTGTGACAATATTTTTAAAAATATATTTTAATTGTTAAAATTAAGTTAAAATAAAAAAAACACCTAAAATCAAGAACTCTAAACAAATCAAAATCAAAAGCATTCACTCATGAACCCTAAAATCATTTTGAACCCTAAAATCATGAACCCTAAACAGAAATCGGTGAATGTGGTTGCCCATCGGATTCATAATCAGATTCACCGTCGCCATCATCATCACTCTCCAATCTTAACTCACACACATTTCATTACCCTCATCAACATTTCAGGTCTCAAAAACTAAAATGAAGAATTCTAACTCAAACTCAAACTCTAGCACTAGTAGAACAGAACCTATAGGACACAACCTCATCAAACTAATTAGCAACCTATGCTTCTCACTATTCGTTTTCTCAGTTCGCATCTTCACCGTCATTGCTATAACATATCAACCTCCTGATCCATGGCTTCAATCTTCACCAGCTCTCACTAACCTCTTTTGTAACACCATAAATCTCAAAATAATATATATAATAATTTATATCATATTCCTATAAAATTTGCAGCGGATAAATAAAATTATATTTTCAAGAAAATAAAAACTTTTGTAACTAATTTAGGATGTCACGTTTCTCAAAGTACACATGCAACAATTCAAATTTTATTACTCAAATAAAACAATTTAATCTCAATAAACTTGATTTAAGTATAATTACTTGATTTAATTCTAAAAACTTACTAGTACTTCTAGGTTTTCATACAAATTAAAATCTTTATTCACAGTATCACCTATCAGAGCGGGGTTCCTCCAAAACTTGAACTTCAAGACTCATTAACCTATAATAACTGCGGTTTCGCAAACGCAGGGCCCAACAAGTCAAACACAAACAACGAAGAAGTTGAGTTTTGAAATCATGTTAATAGTATAATATGAGTAAGAAGAACACACAAACAATCATAATAGAACCATATCATAATCATTTTACGATATATCAAAATATTTAATTAAATAGTATCATACTATAACATCAAAGTCACTCAAGTAAAATAATCATCTCATTATAATATGCATCAAATCATCTAATTAATATTACCTTTGAAACACATCAATCACAACAAAACAATCACAAGGAAATGCAATGATGTGCATGAGCTTAGACTCTACTTCACAATGTTTCTAACATCTCAAGATAGTTATTTATAAATTAAATAATTTAAAATAGAAAGTAGTTATAAATAATTGAAATATAATTATGTACATACTTAACATCAATCTAATGCACAGAAAAATATTACATTAATTGGGTACACGTATATACACGTAAAATCGCATAAAATATTTTATTTTTATATTTAAATATTACACTAAAATACTATTATTTTTAAAAAAAAATATATAGAATAAGAAAATAAATATTTATTATTTATATTGCTCATTAAATATAACATCTATCAAACCAACACATCATAGAAAGTATCCTTATAACAAAAATTACTCACGAAATTTATCAACATATATTCTAAAATAATTTTAACATCAAATTAATTATTTAAAATCCTATTTAATTAATAAAATAGTTTATTATCAAATTTAGGGTGTTACATCTTCACTCAATCCCAAAACGCCACCTTCCAAATCGACTCTTCCGTTATTAAAACCGACGAAAACATCTCTATCTCCCCACATGATTCACCTCTCCCACTTCCTCCCTCCGCCGTCGCAGCCGCAACAACCCCCGCCGTCACCGAAGCTCTAATCGAAAAAACTGAGGAGCAAATCATCACTAATTCCACATCCCCTGGTCCTTCCTCATCTTCATGTGATGACCTAATCGGAACCCTAAATTGTTTCGATCATCGCGTTCTTATCGCTATACAGAGATTCAACCTTCGCGCATTCAAGTCAATTTCATTTCACGATAGGGAATAATATACGATTTCACGATTTCTGAACAGTTTCACAATTTTTAAAATAATTCTTATCGCTATCATGAACCCTAAGATTTCACGATTTCTGTTTAGGATTCATGATTTTAGGGTTCATAATGATTTTAGGGTTCATGAGCGAATGCTTTTGATTTTGATTTGTTTAAAGTTCCTGATTTTAGGTGTTTTTTATTTTAACAATTAAATTGTATTTTTAAAAATATTGTCACAATTATAATATTTACAATTATAATTTTAATATATTTAACTTGTGAGAACGAGAGTAATTGATTCTTGTCTTCGTCAAACAAAAATATTACATGTCTATTACCTTGTGCTTAGCTCGTCTTCAAACTACATTTTATTGAAAAATGTCCACTTCGATATTATTTTTAAAATCTCTAACTATTTTTTTATTGTTGATTGTCCCACAAGAAACTATCACTGATTGATTAATATTTTTAATGTAATCTCTTTACTTGCATGCTTTCTAAAAAAAATTAATATTTATGGGTATAATTGCTCCCGCCTATAACTTAATTTTAGTAATATTTCAATCAATCATATTTTGTTCTCAATATAATTATTTATTTAATTTTAAATAATAATTTAATTTTTTATGTTTTAAAATATCAACAATGTTATTATTTTTTTATAAAAATTTAAAAATTTCATCAAAATTTTCAAACAAAATCCATAACATTAATTATCATCTTCAATATAAAATCAAATTTCATCAATTTCATAGCTCATATTTTTATAATTTATTTAATATTATTGGAGATGCA
>JBBPBT010000036.1:5774164-5786833 GCA_037974875.1 Cicer bijugum
AATTACACCACCTTTTATAAAATATGTAATTATTTAAAAAAAATGTTGTAACAAATAAGCATGCATATCAACACAATAAATTACTATTCCATTTATAAAAATAAGCATACATATCATCATAATAGATTACCACTCCTTAAAAGAATAATATAATCATTAAACTTTTTTATAACAATTACAAATTGTGACGGGGCAACTATGGATTCACGCCTTTTATTAAATGTTAATTTTTATGATATTTAATAGAAAATGTGAAATGAACCACAATGTTTAAATATTAATAAGAAAAAAAATTAGAATGTAATACAATTCTAAACTAGTCGCATGACATGAATTAAAATAATACGACTGACTACATTTAAAAGAGATACATTAAGTGTTATTGGACCGTTTAATTAAAAATAAAAGATGAAACATAATGGACGATAAATAATTACTCCGTATAGCATATTTTTATGATTAGAGACATAAATGGTAAAAATATTTCTGAAAATTAGTTATTAATAATTAAATAAAATGAATTTCTAAATTCGAATCTGGTTAGGATATGACAAAATGAATTGTTGTCGTCGGTGAGAGATTGAATATTGGTGACGCATAAATTCTAAAAATTGGAACATCAATGGAGGAAGGAAATTGAATGAGAATGAGTATGAGTAGATAAGAAAGTGAGTTAGCAGATACGTTTTGTCTTCTTCAATTGTTTGTGACCGCTTAACGTGACGTGACCAAGTGTCTTCAATCATGGCTTAAAATAGGTTGCGTCACAACAAAGGAAAAATGTGCAATTGCAACCTTCCGAATTACAAAGCCACAACACTCTTCAAGTAATAATAGCCATAAACGCCACCGTTTATACGTTCCTTTCAATTTCATCATCTTCCAATCCATGTCCTTGTCAACGCATCATAATTATTTCTTTTAGATATTTTTCCAAATTTAATTTTCCCTTTAATTTAATTCTACTAATACTTCTACTGTACATATTCTCTAAGTCTTATCATCCATGTCATTTTATTTTATCTTTGATATACCATACTATAAATAAATAAGAGAATACCAATTTTAAACATTATCTTTATCTTTATTATTAAGATCCATTAAGAGAAAACATCCGTGTCTAAATATAAAAACTATTTAAAGTAGAATTACAAATATTTTTTTGGTTTAAATGGCATTAATTTGAAGACTGAAAAGGTAATTATTAATTATTAACTAAGTACTCAAAAGTTGGATATGTAGTACGAGTATTTAACTGTGGGGTATGTTGTTTGGTGGAACAGCAGTACCAGCGATAATGAGGTGTTTCATACTGTGCTTAGTATCTTTCTGGGTTCTCTTTGCTTTCGGGTTTCAGAGGTATGTAAATGTAACTATGGAATCTTCTTAGTGTTTAGATGTACTAGATTTTGAGTTTTACTTTAATGTTCTTTTATGCTACATCTTTTTTGATAGTTTGAATGGTAATTCCATAGTATTATAGTTAATTAAAGGGTTGGATCCAAAACTCATTATTTTATTTTATTTTATTTTTGGTTTTAAGTGCACATTGTTATTTCTTGCCACTGGATTTTGTTAAATGGGACTGATTTACTTTGGTTCATGATTTTGATGGATCTGTGCTGTGCACATTAATCAGTCTTTTGTTGTGCATTTTGTATTGCTGGGTGATTTTCAAAAAGCTCATTTTGAAAGGCTTTTTATTTTTTATTTTTATCATTATACTTAAAATAGACATATATTGCACAGGTCCTTGATCTTTGGAACCCTGTTTTGTCATTATTATATTAGACATATAGGTAAAACATTGGCTATCTAATATAATTTACATTTGAGTGTGTAATTTCAGTGTGTCATCACAAAATTTATCTGAGAGTAACTTTCAAAAAGCTGTCTTACCACCAAGAGGTTGGAATTCCTATGATTCCTTTATCTGGACAATTTCTGAATCAGATTTCTTACAGACTGCTGGTTATGTTGCTGAGCGTCTT
Source organism: Cicer bijugum (assembly GCA_037974875.1). Classification (NCBI taxonomy): domain Eukaryota; kingdom Viridiplantae; phylum Streptophyta; class Magnoliopsida; order Fabales; family Fabaceae; genus Cicer; species Cicer bijugum. The sequence goes on from JBBPBT010000036.1 coordinate 5,776,156, forward strand.
TTTCCTCATGGATATGAGGTATAAATACTGAAAGGTGTAAATGCTGAATCAGTAGTACTTTAATTAGATATATATTGATTTGTTTCTTTCTTTCTACCCTTGTAGTTTGTTGTGGTGGATTACCTCTGGTATAGGAAGCTAACCCCGGGTGCCAGTACTAATTCTCTTGGGTTCGATGTGATCGATGAATGGGGAAGGATGGCCCCTGATCCAGGTAGGTGGCCTTCTTCCAATGGTGGGCATGGATTCAGTGAAGTAGCTAAGAAAGTACATAGCTTGGGTTTGAAGTTTGGGATTCATGTTATGAGAGGGATAAGCACACAAGCAGTGAATGCAAACACCCCTATACTAGATATAACAACGGTATTATCTTCTATTTATTTATGTATTATGAATTAGGATTTGGTAGTAGTAGATGCCTTATTATGTAATACCATTTATTTTCAGAAATGAACTTCAACATTACAAGCTGAATTTGGGAGGGATGGGGCATGCTCTTTAGGGAATATTTGGATTGACTTATTTGAGTTTATCTATTTTTCTATGTGGCACATGACTTTTCAGGTCTTATGTTTGGAAGGACTTATAAAATATCTTTTGACACGTCCATAAGTTTGTTTTCAGCTTACTTTTATAAGTTCTCTTGTATTACTCACAAAAACAGCTTACATGTTTGACTTTATTTTACCTTTTTATTATAGAAATAGCTTATACATTAGCACTTATATGATAAGCGTTTAATTAAGCTTTTTATCCAACAAAAAAGTTCTAATTGACCTCTGATGTCCTCTTCTTGCTATTTCCTAGGGCCGTGCTTATCAAGAATCTGGTCGAGTGTGGCATGCAAAAGACATAGCAATACCAGAAAGGACTTGTGCATGGATGTCAAACGGTTTCATGAGTGTAAATACCGAGTTGGGAGCAGGGAGAGCTTTTTTGAGATCCCTTTATGAGCAGTATGCTTCTTGGGGTGTTGATCTTGGTAATACTACTAGTTTATAAGTGCACTGTCACAACTCATAACATTTACCGTGTCATTGACAAAAATCATGATGATTGTCAATTCCTTTTTCCTTCCCTTCCAAACCTCTATAATTGATTAAACCTACAAAGTATTGATTGATTATTCCTTCATGTATTAATTTGGACTTGCATTATCATGTAAGCTAATATACACAGTTCTGCCAATTACATTGACAATAATTGATATATTTTCTGCCTTTCTGTAGTGAAACATGATTGTGTGTTTGGCAATGACTTGGATTTAAAGGAGATAACCTATGTATCCGAGGTACTCTTCAATTTCCTCTTTCTTACCTTCTTCCACTACTACTTGTTCTTTTATTAACACTTGATATCTTAATATTTTTGCTAAGATTATATGCAAACTTATATCATATGACATGTCATATCAGGTTCTCAGTCAGCTTAATCGGGATGTTGTGTATTCTATATCGCCTGGAACCGGCGTGACACCAGCCATGGCCAAGGATGTCAGTGGACTAGTCAACATGTATCGAATAACAGGAGACGATTGGGATTCATGGGGAGATGTCAAGGCTCATTTTGATGTAACAAGGTGATTTAAGTTGTTTATACTTTATATCACTATTTAAGATATTTTTATCTGTTTTCGTAGTATGTTGAATCAAATGCCGTTTCTCTGTTTATGTTCTGTCATTTTACAAATCAGGGATTTTTCTACCGCTAAAATGATTGGCGCAAATGGTTTAAAGGGGAGTTCATGGCCTGATTTGGACATGCTACCGTTCGGATGGCTATCCACTCCAGGTAATGAGACTTGGTTGCTAGTCTTGCTCCACTTCTTTTGCTTCCATGCATTATAATAAAGACTTACTGAAATATGGATTTTTTGTTTTTTGTTTTTTTTTTAATTTACAGATTCAAATGAAGGTCCACACAGGCGTACTAACCTGACTGCAGATGAGCAAAGGGCACAGGTATTGATAATTGATAAAGAGTATAATTGAGTTGCTTTCTTATATATTTCATCTAAATGATGTGTTTGCATGCATTATTATGGACTCCGAGTGAATTGAATTCATTATTATCTCACAGATGACTTTATGGGCTATGGCAAAGTCTCCCCTTATGTATGGAGGTGATGTGCGTCTGCTCGAGTCTCTCACATACGATGTTCTATCTAATCCTACCTTGCTAGAGATTAATCATTACAGCTCAAATAATATGGAGGCGAGTGAGCCATCTAACTTTGTTTTTTGGAGGAATATAGTTGACATGTGACGGATAAACTTATCACATCGTTTTTTACTGCAATGACAGTTTCCTTATATCAGAAGCCCGAATAAATTGAAGAGTGAATCTCGGCCTCTTAGAGAGAAAACAAGAATGTCTACAAAAGGAAAGAAATTCGGACCTTCATTAGACCTCACTAGCTGCACTGAATCAAAGGCAAGTGGTTGGACTACTGAAAGTCTTAACATAGGTCTTGAAAGAATCTGTTGGAAAGGGAGTTTAGAAAACGAGCCTCGGAACCCTTTATGCGTACACAAGAGAGAACTTCAGTACAGATTGTAATCATGCTTTCTTTATCTTTGTCTATTCTATCTATGTAATTTAGTTGACTATCTGTTTTGTTAACAACATAAATTGTTTTTTTTTTTTATATTGTTACAGAGATGGTAAGAGTATGTATCAAGAGGATTTTAGAGGGAAACATCATTTAGTTGCAACCAGTAACATGAGATCTTGCTTGGATGCTTCTCCAAAACGAAAGATTACTTCCAAAGATTCCAAAAGAGGATCATTTTCTCCTTGTAAATTGGATTCAAACCAGGTATGTTGCAGTCCATATTTGAAGCACAAGTGTGGCATGTGGCTCTTAATCTTTAAGCAGAGAATTTGCAGATTGTCTCTAGCAGTGTTTTTAAAATAGGACCGGCTGGTTGAATCGGGTACTCACTAGTCTACCGGTTGGTTCAACCACGATTAATTCTTAGTCAACAGTTGATCCGGTTCATTTTTTTCAAAAATAATATTTTTTTATTAATCATCCGGTTCAATTGTGGTTCAATCAATAAAACCTTTAAGTCTCACTGGTTTAATCCTCGGTCTGGTATTTAAAACATAGTCTCCAGAGTAGATATAAAAATTAATTCTAGAATCAAACTTACGTAGGTATATAATTATTTTTACCCCTAGCTAGACAAAATATGCCTTGGCCAATTTGTATTATTGATATTTGTATGATAAATTCTGTTTTTGAACAGATTTGGGAGCTAAACTCCAATGGGACCCTTGTAAATAGTTACTCAGGTCTTTGTGCAACAGTGAATTACGTAGAAGGTGAATTTTAGTGCATATGTCCCACGTTTTATAACTAATTTTTCTCTCTTGTCTTTATTACTTATAATGCAAATTGGATATTCGTGCAGCTAATGGTGATTCGGGTGTGAGTGGGATTCGCTCATGGGTTGCAACGGGAAGAAACGGTTTGTTGCAACTTAAAAACATCAAAATAGAACATGCTTACTGCTTTAACATATAATAAAATTATAATATATGCTTTGAAGTTTATTCTTTTAATTAATGTGTCATAATAACGGTTAATTGTATTGGTGTTTAGGCGAAGTGTATTTGGCATTCTTCAATTTAAATGAAGCGAAGACGGCAATAAATGCAGAGATATCAGATTTGGCTAAGGTTTTTCCTGACAGACACATCAATTCCTGTCAAGGTAACGAATTGTGGAGTGGAACGAATGTTGTACCAACGCAACGAACATTTTCAATGGATGTAGAAGCACACGCATCTGCACTATTTGTTCTAAAATGCAACTAGTTTGGCTTCCAATTTTATTATTATTTTTAAAGGAAAAGCAAAACAAAAAAAATAGCTCCTCATTGTTGAGCTTTTATCTTTAATTTGCAATTTTTCTATTTAGTCACGTTTCCCTGTGGTGGGGTGCGTAAGTTTTGGATCCCCACCTTTGCCTCGTGTTTTTTCCGTGTACGTGATAGATGGATACTTTGTAAATTATATTTAGAAAGTTGTTCTTACATTTTTTTCAATAAAATTATGGCCTTGTATTTTTGCAACTTTTTAGATTTGATGCCTTTGGTTTCACAATCACATTTTTATTATTGTTTAATTTCAAAATGTTAACTAGATTAAATTGTGTGGAGTTTCCACTTGAGGCAATACGGATCCCTTTCAAGTGGTGTGCATGCATTTAGTTAGTTATTGAATACAATCACCATGGACACATAATGACTTTAAAGGACAATATAGACAATACATCAAAACAAAGTATCGAAACTAGAAAGTACAAATTAAGGTGTGAAAGCCAGTTGGACCAGAAATCGGTTAAATGTCTGATCTTTTTGTAACGCAACAAATTGTCTCACTTCATTGCAAAGGCAGTAGAAGTTGGGACCATTCCATTGAGAGATATGGAAGAAACCAAATTATATTAAAATTTTAATTTAAGGTGAAGAAATGAGAAGAAGAAAAAAAACATTGGTTACTGTAAATATTTGGTTTACATGCATGAGATGTGGAGAAAGAAGAGGTGAAAAATATTTTGGAAATATCATAAAATTATGGGGGGTGTACTAAATAAGTTTGAGTGTGTATATCCACCATGAGCTTTATATTTGAAGTGTTTACTTGTGGACTTATACATGTTGGCCCATTTAGTTTTCGAGTGATGGGTTTTGGCGTGCAGGTTTGTAGAGGAGCAGGCTAATTTGGTTAACACTTTTTTAAGAAATAAATAGTTGACAAATGGATATGTAAAAGCTTATAATTGAATGTTAGTATTTGATTTTCTTTTTCTTTCGATGAAAAATATTTGACTTTGTTTTGATATTTGGATGCTGTAAAGTCAGCAAAGTAAAAGAGTATGAGTTTGATTCGGGAAATAAAAAAATTTGTATTTGCTCAATATCATCTCAATTTCGATGGAACATATGTTTTTATTGAGACTGGTCTCGGATTTGTATGCTTTTCTATCTATATTAATGTCATGTATAGTAAGGGTCTAAATATTTAAGATTAAGTATGATTAGCAAAAATTTATTTTGATTTATAAAATAATTCATTGATTTTTGAAGTAAAAGAGTTTATTTCATTTCATTAATAATTAAAGTTTCAATACAAAAAGAATAAAAATAAAAATTATGAGAGATAATATATAATATAGATATTCAAACTCGAGAAGTGGCGGCGATATTAATTTATCTGCATTCAAAAAGACAATTTCAAGTTTGTTTGAGAGAAAAATAGAGCATTGACACTAATTAACTACAATTAACAAATTCAAATTTATCAAAATCTACTCTCTTAAAACCCAATATGTAAGCAGCGCGAATAATAAAACATATACTTAACTTTGTGCAAAGATAAAAACTCTTAAGTTATTGTGAAAAAATATCTCATATTCCAAAATTACTAATAATAATCTTACATAGATTAACCAATCTGCATTTGCAATGATACGTTAACGTTTTTAAAGTATAATTTTATAAATATATTAAGATATAAACGAAAGAAAAAATGACAACTCTTTAAACGCTTTAAAAAATAAAAAAGCCAAATAAAAAATTTGATAAATGATTTAGATTAGAGATAACTTTGCACACAAATAAGATAAAAGAAAAACTTTGCAGGAAAAGAAAAAAAAGAAAAAAACATAGCGTAATTTTGCCTATTAAAAATACCAGTAATTTGAATCATAGGAGTGTAATTAGGATGAGTAGGGGTGTAACTAGGAAAAATAGACCAGAACGGACTAAATGGGCTTTTTACTCTTGAACACATTGCTAGGGTTCCACAACCCCATCTCATACATAAACCAATCGTTCAACTGATTTTGCCGTCACTGCAACTCTGTTCTCTTGCGCGACTTCAATTTCAACTTAGGGTTTCGCTTCGAGCACAGAAAACACCAAAGCAGCCATGGGAGTCTTCACATTCGTCCTCAACAAAACTGGCGCCGAATGGTCCGCCAAGCAATACTCCGGCGACATCGAAGCCTCCGCTGCATCTACTTTTGAGATCCAACGGAAGCTCGTTAATGCCGCTCTCGCTGTTGATTCTTCTGGCGGTGTTCAATCCTCTTTCTCTCCTATTTCACCTTCATCTGCTGTCTTCCAGGTACATCTCTCTACACTGTTCATCATTTTAACTTTCCATCGGAGATGAAAATCCAGTGTTTATTTTTCATTTAGCTTTAGTTGTGACATTTTATTCCTTTTCAAATTGTCTTTGTATGAAATTGTAGTTGTTTAATATTTTTCATTATGTTATATAAATTCTATGGAATATTATAATTTTTATCTATTTGATTGATTTAGATTAGTAAATTGCTATGTTATTATTCAATTATTAATGTGCTAAACCTCTGGAAGTTTCTAGTTTGGTTTGTTTTCATTTGTTAGATTCTGCTAAGAAATCAATAGTTTGACTTTATTGTATTTTGTCTCTCTTTTTTTCATCGGGTGTTTAAGGTTTTCATTCAGACGTTTTAAGATTTGTATAGCCTTGTAATTCTGCTGGATAATGTAAGAAGACGTCATGGAATTGACTTTAGAGGTGTGGATGGAATAAAGTTGTGGTTACATTTTTTTGGTTATTTGACGTTGGAATATTTCATTCAATTGCATTTCCCAAATTTGAGCTGAAGAAATAGTATCCAATTGAAGAATATGACTGAATGCATCTCATTATTGTCGTTCTATTATGTTTCACGCAACTCATTGAGTATAGTATATTACAATTCAATTCAACTCTATTTCATTGTGTTTAATTTCAATTTGAATTCATACATGACCTTGAAGTATACAATTTGTGGATACAAGCTTGTTGAATTTGCTCATGTTTGTGATGGATGTCATATTTGATGGTGTTTTAGCTAGTATTGAGTTAAACCATTGGATATATCACTGATCAAGTTATTCATTGCTGTTGTTGTATATTTTGTTTAGGTGATTGTGGGTGGTGCAGTATTTGTTGGAGGTGGTGCTGCTGTCGCAGCTGCCCCTGCAGGAGGTGCCGCCCCTGCTGCCGATGCTGCCCCTGCCGCCGCAAAGAAAGAAGAAAAGGTCGAGGAAGAGGAGGAGGATGATGATATGGGATTCTCACTCTTCGATTAGATTTTTCTAGTTTTTGTTCAATTTTGATTTAAGGGTTCTAGTCTTCAATCTTATGAATTTTGTGTATTGGCTTGCGCTTATTAACGTACAATCTACCGGATAGAGTTTTATGCTACAATTCTGTATTCTGTTTTACAAATATGACTTTTTATTTAAAAAATGTCTTTTATGGGTTTGCCAGTACCATAATGCTTTTTAGTAACTATGTTTATTACAAGATAGAACGCCTGATATCGCAAACGAACACCGTTTAATTAAAGATAAATTTGACAAGGATGCATCGTCTTACAACTCACAAGTATCAAATTAACACTCCGGAGTTGCAGTTATTAGATATTTGATTTAGAATTTGGATCGAGGCTGAAGATTTTGTCTACAAAGAGGAAGCACTTCATGTGTAAATGTTAGTGATTAATGATTTTCCTTCTCTTTACAAGTAGAGATTTGTATCATGTTGGTTTTGACAAATTGAATCTTGAAAGACATTTATTAATTTTTTTTTAATGACTAGCACTAGGTTACGATGGATCATTCAGGAAGATGGCCTACTATAATTCCGTTTTCAAGTCTATTGTTAGGGATGCCTTTAGGACTAAAACCACTTGTTGATTTAGATGATGAATTAGGTTTTAAGCTTATGTTTTTAAATAAAAAACGATTACCCTACAACATTTTCTCTAAAAGGAGGGGCTTGTTGACGTTGAATGAGTTGCACGAAACATCAATAGCATCTGTTCTCTAACAAAATTAACTTGAAGTTCTTTAAAAATATTTGTTGAAGTTTAAATGCTTCCAAACCACTGCTTAATTCATATCTTACTGCGCTAAAGTGTCATTCCTATGCCTTTGAACTACGATACAATTGTGTTTTTGAGATGTGTATATACCAAGTGATTTATGGGAATGAAAAAAGTTTCTCCCTATAATAAGGTTGATACCTTTAAATTCAAGTCATTATTTCAATTCACTGTATTTGCATTTGTTATTTGTAAAATGTTAAAGGGTAGAAAGATTGTCTCCTATGTACAAAGTTTTTTTTTTCTGGCACAATATGAACAAAACTTTCTAGTAGGAGGAGAAAAGATACAAGAACAAAATAATTATCTCATTCTCTTTCATACTGTAACACTTCAGTGATGAATTTTTATTTCCAGAAACTTGTGATTTTTTTATTTATTAAGTACATATAATATTAACATTTGAATTTTTAACTTGTTGATAATAATATTTTTAGACGTTAATTGTATGCTTGGATTAGGTAATTGAAAATTTTAGTCAATTCAAATATTTAAAATTAAATTTTCTTCATTTATTCGTAATTTTTTTGGTTGGATAAATTATTATATTAAATACAATATAAAAATAAAAAGCTAATTTAATGTTGGTCTGTTTTTATAAATTTCCAAGTTTGTTGGGGGTAAAAGTATAATGATCAAAAGAGAAGTGATTCAAAATTTAAAAGACATTTTTACACCCAATTAAAATAATAAAATTCTCCATGTTTAGAGTCTTCGCTGAATATTCTCACCATTATGTCGAATGAAAATAGTGAATCATATATTTTTTGTTGCTGAATATAGTGAATCATACTTTAGATGTTATTGATATTATTTGTAATTTATAGCAATAATAATTGTATCTCTTTGTTGGTGGAAGGCACGATTTTCTTGCACGCGAAGCATTACATTGCAGTCAGTCACTCGAAAGAGTCTCCGCCCGCACCAATCGCATTCACGTAGTTTGACATACCAAAATCTGATATACCAAAGTGGAAAGTCACCTTAGTATATAGTTTAAAATCATTTGCTAATTAAGAGCACCAAAGTAATCAATCATTAACCGACCAAAAAATAATAATCAACCAATAGTTACATGTTAAACTCCGAACTTGACAATTTAGATTTCAAATAATTCTCTTATGTTAATTATAATCAGTATTTTGACATTTATGCTTTCCACGAGATATATGATTGAAAATAAATAATAGGTGTGATATTTAAAAATTTAAATTTTATTGAAATAATAATATTTAAAAAAAATAGTCATTTATCTGCTATTAATGAAAAATAGTCTATGATCTAATTTTGTGCATAGAATAAAAAACAATTTTTTCTTAGTTATCAATTGTATTTATATATGTAGGAGAATGATTTACTTAATGAAGAAAAAGTTTAAAGAAAAACTTCTTCGTTTTTACTTCTAAAAATGATCTCTGTATTGATGCAATTTACTCTATTTTGTTTTTCCTCCAGCATCTAGGAGAATTGAAACTAGAAACGTTTAACCTCTATTTGTTGTAAAGAGAAAAAGAGACGAATAAGAAAAGAATTAAAGAAAGAATAATAGAAATGTTACTATTAATAAAAAAAATTAAAATAACTAATTACTTTATTTAGTGACAATTATCAATATTGTCATAAAATTAAGTTTTCTTTATTATAATGTATAAAATAAAAGATTATAAGAAAATAAATAAATAAAAAACATCAATATCAATTAATGTATTTATTACTATTATTTTTTGAATATTTTTATAAATATATTTTTCCGTATAAAAGTATGAGACATTTAATATATCTACTAATATTTAAAAGACAAACATTAAATATAAATAAAAATCATATAAACAATAAATATTTTAAAAATTATTATTTTCTTATAAATGGAGAAAAATATCTCAAAAATGTTGCATTTGAGGTAGTAATAACCATATATAATGTGCACTTGGCACTATAGACGGTGCACCATACATGCTCCATTGGCATTTCAAATGTTATTATCCCATTTTTTTAAAAATAATTAGCAACAGTCCACAAATGCTCGAGGTTCATTCAGGGCACGATAGCCATGATTGAGCTTGACCATGCTGCAAGTTCAATAATAAGTGGAAACAATAACATATTTAAAATAATAGAATAGAAATAATTATAATAGATAAACTTTATAATATTTCAAGAGTATTAAATGAAAATAATAATAAATATATGTATATAATAACTAAAATAATAATAATTATTAAATTTTAATTCAACTTACAAATATCATATTGTTAGATTAATCATCTTATTGAAGTTTGAATTCAAAATATTACAATTATATAAATTAATTATAATATAATTTATTATTTTTTAAAAATAAAATTGAAAACAATAACATAAACTTACTAACGAATCTCTTCTAAAATATAAAGAAATAAAATAATATAAACTCACCTGTGAATGAGAGATGTGTAGAGTATTTTGTTAAAGTAATTGATTTTTTTTCTTAGTATATGTGAAAAATAACAATGACACTTATAAATAATAATTTTCTGTTTACTTTTTTTTACTCAATATTCTATTTATATTTATATAGAGTGGTCAAGTTTTCAATAAAAATCATAAATTTGAAGTTTTAACATTCATTTTAAAAGATTTTTCTTGATGATACATAAGCTAGTAAACAAATGATACTAAAGTTGCACCGAAAAATAATGATAATAGAGGATATGTGTCAAAATTAAATTTTACTTATGAATCAAAATTAAAGAGTTTTTACGGTAG
>JBBPBT010000036.1:5800401-5814457 GCA_037974875.1 Cicer bijugum
CTAAATCATTAAATGAGATAAAATTTATTTTCATAATAATTTGGACGATCTTAAATACTTTGATGACGTTAATTGAAATGAAATTATGAATTATTTATTGTTCATAATGAGAAAATTAGAAGATATCTTAAATGCAAATTTAATCATGAAATTTTATTTATAAAAAATCTGTTTAACTTTGATAACTTTAGTCCCTACAAGATATAAAATTTATTTTCACTATCATAAATATATGAGGTGAAATTGATTAGAAGAATTAATGTAATCAAATTATTAGAAAATCTTGAAAGAAGTTTATCTTGTCATTAAAATTTCGGAGGAGGAATATAGAGTTGTTTTGAAAGAGTGCAAAAATCATCTTCATGATAAGTTTATTTTGTATAAAGGTGACTCTACTCTTAAATTGAATGATTTACGATAATCTAAGATTTTGAAAATTGTATGGACGGTGGGGTCTTGTTTCTTTAGGAAAATGTTTTCTTGTTGACAACTCTTTATTATTCTTTGTCATAAGATTATTTTATTAATTAGAACATTCTTTGTTACTTGAATATTGATGTCATTTCAATTTTCTATGTCTTCTCACCCTAATTCTTTTAATACTTAGAATTCTTCTTTGAGTTCATTTATGAGTTAAATTAGGGTGTTATTACTTTGAGAGAAGTGTTAAGAACACTCTTTTTTCATTACTTATTTTTTATTTGATAAAATTCATAGAGATTAAAGACAAATTGTTAGAATGAATGTTTCTAGTACTCCTCTATAAGAAAGACAAACAATCGTCATTTTAATCATTTAAATCTTCTAGAGCATTGTATAAATACCCTATAATCTGATAGAAATTATTCATTGAATCTAAAAGGTGATAGTTTCATATATATATATATATATATATATATATATATATATATATATATATATATATATATATATATATATATATATATATATAGTGCATTATTCTAATATTGTTAATTTGCTCTTTTTTGAACTCAAGTATGTAGAACCATATTTTTTAGGTTCTATCTACTTTGGGAAATGTGAGTCTTAGTGATTTTTTTCTTTGTGAAATAGTGTCTTGATGGGTTGAATGTGAGAGTTGTTTTTTTGTGTGTACTTAAACAATAACTCTTATGTGTGGTAGATACTATTCGATTCTCACAAACGATATCAATGTTTCGACTTAAATTCTGCAACTTCACGTTTATGAGGTATTATCCTTTTAGGGTCTCGTGTGAGCCTTCACAGTTTTATCCTTTTAGAAAAAACATTTCAATGAGTTGAGTTTGATTATTTATAAACTATGTAGATCTTAAACCTTAATTTTCTAACAATATGAAATTATTTCGATGCACCGAAATAGTCGCCCCTAATTGAGGCTAAGAGGCTAAAAATTATGTCAATTCTCGTGCATGGCAAAGACTCTTATGAGTTGGATTGCTATCAACGACACTAAGTTTACGACCTCAAATTCGCAACACCATATTTTTTAGGTATTGCCCACTTTGTTAAAAGACACCTCATTGAAGGGGATAAGTGTGAATGTCATTTAAAAACAACCATTAGGGTCAATTATCAAACAATACAATACTTTTTGGATACTAGAACAATAACCCCCTAGTTGATGCTAAGAGACTAAATGATCTATATTAGTCCTCATGTTTGGCAGATACTTTCATAGGTTAAATCCCTTTAAACGGTGTCAATGTTTTGACCTCATGTTTGCACTATCACATTTTTAATATATTGCATGTTCTGGGTCATGAGTGAGTTCTTGCGGGGTTGTCTTTTGTGAAAAAACGTCTCAGTGATTGAATAGTGTGAGATGTTAGATGATTTTTTTGTGTATTAGATCAGTAGCCCTCATGCACAGAAAAAAAAATCCTTGTTGGTATGATTCTCACATATATTGCCAATATATCAACCTCAAGTCCCAACTCCATGTTTTGAAGTTATTGTCCTCTTTGCGGTCTTGTGCGAGCCATTCACGATTTTATCATTTGCGAAAAAACACCATCATGGATTGAGGATCATTGATGTTTATAAACTACTCTTAGTCTCGACTCCCAAGCAACGTGAGAAATTTTGGTTACCTAAACAATATAAACAATTGAGACTAAAGGGCTAAATAGTTCTTTCAGTACTCATGTGTGGCACAAACCATCGTGGGTTCGATTCTCATAGACCACACCAATGATCTGGTGTGGGCTGAGGATGATAAATGAGTTGTAGATTAGGGATCAATACTTTGTCCCCAAAATAGTGGTGATACTTAGAAATATTCTGACGTTCTTAAGTCAGTATAAAAATTGAGTTGGAGTAGAAATCCTAGATTGACTGTGAGCACTTTGTTAATGTGTGGATGGTCACATTTATAAAGTTGTTCGATTGTCGTTGGTGTCGTAATGCCCATATGTTTGGCAAATCTTGTGTCGTAATCTATGCTTTGTGTTCTTTTATATCCTTTGAGGTTAACGTTGACAAAAAGAATTTTCCAAAAATAAATCTTGATGCGTAATTCACAATGGAGTAAGCCTTGATCAAATTTAGAACAACTTTACTTTATAACAGAACACGTTTTTAAAATAATTTTTGGCCCAACTAATTTATTTATTAGAAAAATAAATTTAAATTAGAAGAGACACATCCTAATATAAAGTTAGAAAAAACTATCAAATTCGTTGAAGATTTTGGAAATAATATATATGAATTTGGAAGATTTCATTTTTGTCTTTCATTTTCCATCATGATAAGAGAGAGAGATATATACAAAAATAATTTTAATGACCTTATACACAATAATAAAAATGAGTAAATAATAATATGTGTCTAAATCAAGACTTGAATCTAAATCACAGCAAACTTAATTTAAAAGTTGACATTGGTTCACTTGTGAAGTCCTCGAGATCTGAGTAATTGAGAGTTATGGAGGCGATGGGAGAGAAGTGGAGAGAAGTTATGTTATGGGTTGTAATTTCAACAACAATAATAGTAATAACTATGGTACCAACTGTCACTTGTGCAAAACAGTGTAGCTTTCCGGCCATTTTCAACTTCGGAGACTCCAATTCCGACACAGGTGCTATCTCAGCAGCTTTTGGACAAGCTCCTCCTCCCAACGGAATCACTTTTTTCCACACTCCCGCCGGTCGCTTTTCCGATGGTCGTCTCATTATTGATTTCATAGGTAACCAAGCAGTGGCTGCATGTCTCTTTTTTTTTTTTTTTCCTTCTTAATTATTATTATTATTATTATCTACTGTGTTTGTGGACAATATGAATGAGAATCTTGGAAAAATGTATAAAAATAACTTTGGCTCTTGCTACATGATTTTATGAAATAAATAAATATGTAATTTTAGATACCAATATTTCATGATAATCATTTTAAGGTAAAACGAAACGACTAATCTTACTATCTATTTATTTTTTATCATGAAATTTTATAACATAAGAGGATAGTGTCTCATTCTAAAAAGCAAGTAACATGATATTTTATGAAAAGTTGGAGACGAAATTAATACAGCTATAACAGTTGATGAGGCCATGTTAAATTTAATTTTAACAGCAAAAAGCATGGGGTTGCCTTATTTGAGTGCCTACTTGGACTCAGTAGGCTCAAACTATAGTAATGGGGCCAATTTTGCAACAGCTGGATCCACTATTAGACCTCAAAATACAACAAAATCTCAAAGTGGATACAGTCCCATATCCCTAGACGTTCAACTTGTACAATACTCTGATTTCAAAACAAGATCAATACATGTTCGCAAAAAAGGTACCAACTATCCTTTCCTCTAAACTTTTATTCTAACAAAGAAATATATTTTGGATTATGAAAATTGAACTACTTAAGAGAGGGACTAAGTAGTTATTTATAATTTTGTATAGGAGGGGTGTTTAAGAAATTGTTGCCCAAGGAGGAGTATTTTTCTAAGGCTTTATACACTTTTGATATTGGTCAAAACGATCTCACTGCTGGCTACAAACTCAACATGACAACGGAACAAGTGAAAGCATATATACCTGATGTGTTAGGCCAGTTCTCTAATGTCATAAGGGTACCTAATCTAATCTTACCTTATACTTCAATAATTTTTCTATTAAGTATTAAATGAAATTGAGAGTTTCTTTTTTTCACTATTAAATGCTAATGAGAGTGTTTAAATGGCATAAAAGCTATTTTTTGGAGTATATTATTAAAGTGATTTTGGGGATGGAAAAAAAGCTTTCAATTGAAAGTTACTTAACTATAGTGTTCCCATTTAGTAGAGTGTGTACGGAAAAGGTGGAAGATCATTTTGGATACACAACACAGGCCCATTGGGCTGCCTACCATACATGTTGGATCGCTATACAATGAGTGCGGCCCAAATAGATAAGTTTGGGTGTGCCAAACCGTTCAACGAGGTGGCCCAATTTTTTAACCACAAACTGAAAGAAGCTGTTGTGGAATTGAGGAAAGAGCTTATAGAGGCCACAATCGTGTATGTTGATGTGTACACAGTGAAATACACCCTCATTAGCCATGCCCAAAAATACGGTTAGCATTGAAATTTACCACATTAAATGCAATTTTTATTATTCTTTGATTTTTACTATATTGATTGATGTAAATTTAATAAGTGTTATGAAATAAAAAATGTTTGGAATTGAAAGGTTTTGAGAAGGGTGTGATTGCATGTTGTGGAGATGGTGGGAAGTACAACTTCAATAATGTAGCCAGATGTGGAGCTACTAAGAGGGTGAATGGCAAAAATATTGTGATAGCTAAATCATGTGAAGATCCAAGTGTGATGATTATTTGGGATGGAATTCATTACACTGAAGCTGCTAATAAGTGGATTTTCCTACAAATAGCCAATGGATACTTTTCAGATCCACCTATCTCTTTAAAATTGGATTGCCTTGCCAATGAATCCATCTACCACCATTAATCCATGTTTTTCTTCTATTTCTTAAGCATGATGAGATTTTAATTATTGTGATCTAGAGTTTTTTTTTATTGTGTTTAATAAATTCAACATGTTTGATAGACAATTTTATGAAATATGTGGAAAATTTTTATTTATTAAAAAATGTGTTTTAAAACTTTTTTTACGAATAAAAGCTGCAACTAATCTACACCTCACGTAGAAGTGTGAGTTATTAATTATCTAGTTCTTAATTGTGAATCTAATATAATTGAGATATAATAAATTGATATCAGGTGTCAAATTTTATTTTGAAACCAAATCGTTTTCATTAGTTATACTTTAATGGGGAAAAATTAATCACTAATATTGTTCGAAAAATTTAAATAGATTTAAAAAATATATATATTCTCATACAATTGCATAGCCGAAACACCACAAAAAAGAAAGAAACAAATGAACTCAATTATATTTTTTGTAAAAAAAATTAGCAACAGCTAATTTAAAAAAGAAATACAAAACACCAATGCATATCCATAATTTGTGGCCCTATATAGAGATTAGCAATTAGAGACACATTAATTTAAATTATTAGGCGTAGGGAAAACTTAAACTATTCAATTGCATTATTTTTTCGAAGAAGCGAAAAATATTTAAATAATTTTTGAAGAAAGATTATTGAGGTAATTGAAAGTCATATATAATATTGACATAAAAATTGATTAATTTGAATTTTTGAACGATAAATTGACATAACATAGTTGACATCGACAAATTTGTGTAGTATTGAATAATAAATATTAGAAAGTAACTTTATAAAAAATTCAAAAAAATTTGTAGAGAAAAAAGGTAAACATTGATTTAGGTTAATTGTAAGCTATTTCAAATATTAGATTACAACAATTGCGTATGATTTAGTGTCAAAATAAAGTTTAACCTTAGTGTTAATCGATCTTATATATGAGTTACATGATAAGTGGACAGCTCCTTAGTTGCTAATAACTTTCAGTTTGTTTTCTGCTACTATTGTGATTGCCCATTGTTTTCCATCTAGTCCACTCCTTCCTTTTGTTAATGTCCCAACCGTTATATCTGAAAAAAAAAATTAAAAAATTGTGGGAGTAGTATAATAATAGTAAAGATCATTATATTTAAAAAGGAAAATAACTATCGGAATCATTAGATTTAGAGATTTTTTTTTTCTGTCTTTAAATTTAATGGTCTTTACAACTGTTACACCATACAATAGTTATAGAGGATTCAAATCATTTTAAGATAAATTTCTAATTAAATAAGAATAATGAATATTAAGTTTGATTTTTGTATTGTCCTTTCCATATATTAAAATACCATGAGTCTCCAATCTTTTAGATATACTATTTAAATCTTGTAGAATTATTATGCGGGTATGAAAATCATAGTAAAAATCAAGATCTACGTTATAATTAGAGGAATTCTTTTTTAAATTAAAAAACAATTATATATATATGTTCATAATATTTTTTATTTATTTATTTTTTTTCTAGATCATCAATAATGTTTTACATCTATTATAATATCTCTATTTCTTTATCTCTCTCTGAATGTATCACAAATTTGTATAGTGTCTAAAAATAATAATTTTTCAAAAGAGAAACAGCTTCGGTATTTTATAAAATATTTAAATAGTAACAATTTTCATAAGATTAAATTAAATTAGATGGATAAGATAAGTTTGTGATTATTTTATATTTTTTCTTTGTTTCTCCGCAGTTGTCGGGAGATAGTATATTGATTTTGCTTCGCTGGTTAACATAACTAACAGTCACTGAAGTCTGTTAGCTGTTGGTTGTATTCAATATTGATTCATATGGTGTAGCCAAATGGTGCTACTACTCTCTTCAATCAACACTCACACTCACACTCTCCCACTCACTTTCACCTTCAAACCCCACCGTCACCCTCGCAACCCCTCTTGTTTCCTCCAAACCATCAACGCCAACCCTAACTCCGATTCCGATGACGACCCCCGCGACAACTTCACCACTCTCACCCTCGCTTCCACCCGCGCCCTCGCTTTCGCCATTCGTAAAGTCTCAACCTCACCCGTTGAGTTCACTCAGCGAGTCGAGAAACATCGCACAAGCGGACTCCTTCTTCCTAGCCCTGACTTCCATACACTATGCCTTCAACAGCTTCAGCTTTTTCGCAGAATCGTCCCCGAAGCTCTCCTCTCGGTTCGTACCTCATTAATTGTTTCTTTTATGTCTTCAATCCTATCTCAATTTTAAATTAGGCTTTACGGTAGTTTGATTCCTTAAAGGTGTCGTTTGTGTTGTTTTGTGCTGTGATGTGCTGTGCTCTACAGGTGTATGTTAGACCGGCAGGTAGTTATGTGATGGATCGATTGGAGCTGCGGAGGGTTGCATTGTACCCTGGAGGAGATGATGAGTCAGAGGCAGAAGGCATTCTCATTCTTGTCGGTCATTTTAATGTTCCAGCCGGCTTGCGAGCCGCCGAGACTGCTCTTTCCGAATTGCAAGTGTGTTGGTCATTCTGCTTCTGTTATATTATGGTGTTTCTGTTCCATTATTATTGTTATTAAACTACCAATTTAGTTCCTCAAGTATCGGTCTCTCATGTATTCAATCAATGAAATATATGTGAAAATAATAAATAATGCCTTGGTATTATTATAAATTTATAACTATTCCTTCCATTCCTAAACTTTGGTATTTTAAGGTATTTGCACATAGAAAAAGAAAATATTTAATTGAACCAAAATACCCTTATTATAATTATTAAATATTTTTGTAATTTCTATATTTATGTATCTAATCTACTCCCAATAGTTGGAAGAAAAAGATCAATTATATCTTGGATTTCTAAAAACCCAATGGTTTAAGATAAAATTAAACTACTTAGACTACCAAAGTTTAGGAATGGAGGAAGTAGTCCCTACTGTATATGAAAATCTCTCACATTAATCCCTGGGTATCATATCAATACGTAAACAGCTGTGACTAAAGGGACCAGTTTTCGTATACTTTAGGGACTATTTATAAAACTTTAAGTACTACTTATTATTTTCAAACACTTTAAGTACTGAGTAGGATAGAGAGTGATACTTGGGGGACTAAATTGAGGATTTACTCTTATTGTTGTTGGTTAGGATAGACCTCAATATCAGTGTGGATGTTAATTGTAGGTTAAGGTTGTCCCTGAATGTAAGGCTGTAGTTCTTCCCATGGTTAAACACCCATTTGTTGTTGGTTTCTTGGTTGCTGAGCTTCCACGGGTGGAGCTCGAAAGTTGTGAGAAGGCTCAAAGTGATAGGTCAGATAACCATGTATCTGGGGAGGAAGTTTATTCACTTTCTCCATTTTTGGATTTGGATAAGAAGTCCTGGGAAGTTCAGAGGCTTCGGGTCAAGGATGAGCCGGTTGATATGCGCAACTTCACGTCCAATCAAAGATCAAATGCTATCGACATTTCACAGTCTCTGGCTATGGCATATGTTATGGATCAGGTTTATATACTTCATCTGGATTTTTTTTTTCAAATAATGGCAGGAGCTCATTACTCTTTGAATATGAAATGCTAGAGAGATGTGCTTGTCACACTTCTTGGATTTTGTGGGAGTTGCTTTCACTTTTGTATTTCTTAAAATATCCTTTTTTATTTGTGCTTTCAAAGTTATTTCAGTTTAAAATCATTTAATCTATCACTTTGAGTTAGACCAACTGACTGTTTTATTTTAGCATGCAATGCAAGTTCCTTAAATTTATTTCTGTTTAACTGCTTGTTGTATGACTTCATGATAGTTATAAGGATAGTTTTTTATACTTGGCATGGGCCTAAATTTCTGGCTCATGAGTGTCTGTTCTCCTTTTGCAGAAAGCAATGTTACTTCAGCAATCAACATGGCAAAATAATGTCAGGATGAGTAATCTGGTTGAGCAAGTATGTATTATCGGCTGTTATTGCATTTCTGTAATCTCTTTATTCTTAGGCCTTAGCCTGTTCTAATTTTTCTTTCTTCAAATTACACACCAGATCCGTGGTCCGCTTTCAAGTATTCAAACCTTGAGTAAAATCCTATCTACACAAACAAAGAAAAGCCAGGTTTGTAAAATCTCTAAATAGATGAGTTTATTTTTTATTATAACCATAAAAACTATTTCATTGCCGTATATGCCAGCCCATAAGTCACTCTTTCTTTTAAACCTGAATAAACTTTACTATGTCAGTTCTATTAAGAGTGGTTAGTAAGCCAGGCCAACCAATACGTTGATGAAGTTATTCATACCTTATGTTATTGGATATCAACAATGTCCTAAAATAGATACTTTTGCAGATTTCATATGACATTGTTGAGGATATCTTGATGCTAGGTGATCGTTTGAGTGATGTTCTCCAACAACTCCAAGATGCTGTTTATTTGACAAAAGTACTTCTCTCTCTCGCACTTATTAATTTCATATACCAATAATCAATTAATGTGCATTGGATTTTTTATCTCCATTTTGTTGTATGTTGTTCCATGTACTTATAAAATGGTGTTTGATGTGTAAACAAAATCTTTTGGTTGATTGATGTACAAGGAAATTCTTGAAACATGGTGAAGCAATCATGATAGCACTAGTAATTATACACAGTAAGCGGTCCTTTTCTAGTTTGAATTACAGCCAAACCATATGGCTGCTCGCTGCCGGGCCCTTGGTGTCCCTCCCAGAAAGGAAGATGCAGCAGTGGGTTATTATTTCATTATAGGAAAAAGCCTATTATTGTTCAGCTATATTTTTGTGTACTAATTTAGAAGCATCCCTTGGATGGATACAAAAATCTGCAATTTTTGGAACTCATAGTTTTTCTAATTTCTTCTCATATCACTAGCATGTTTTACTTCAAACACGAATTGTCAATTAAAAAAATAGCTTGTTTGACTCAAATATAATTATAATGATATTATATTTGGGTGTTAATTATCCAAAAGGTAATTTAGATATATGCTTTATATGCCTATCAGTATCTACCTAGGCTGTAACTTGAGTTTTGGCATTTTTATCCTGATTGATGAGATTCTCTCTTCAATTTTAACATCTTCGAAAAAATATTTTGGTGAAATGACGTTTCTACTGAAGTCTGAACAGGTATCTATTGAGGGAATATTTACTATGCATTTTAGAAATAAGAAAATAATGCAGGCACATGGTTGTCGAAATCAATGCGTCTGATGTACAATTTTTGTCCAATGTGCAGGCTAATATTATGCGCCACAATGAAGAAGCAATCAAGAAAATGAATGGTTCTAATCACATACTTGCTGAGTCAGAAAAAACTCAATTGCTAGATAGTTCTTCAAGGGATGGCTCTGCAAATAAAACAAATAAAACTGGTGTTGAGCCATTTTCTCTTAGCACTACTGCCCAGGATATAGAGATGCCCCTACCACCTTTAGCTCTTGCTCCACAACGACACGGAAGCAGGTAGGTTTGGTTGGTTGATTAATAAAAATGCCTATTTTTTTTATAATGTTGTGATTTTGTACCACCTGTGTAAATATATATATGCCATTCTGTTAATTCTGTTGTGTTATAAATTCAAATGTTGCATCAATAATGTCATGTATGTTGATTCTCTCATTGCCTTTTAGGTGTCTTCTTTTTGGTGTTTAGTTATATATGCTTTTCTCTTTCCTTTAAACATTCAGATGATTTCTGCATGTCCTTATGCTTTTTTGTTGATGTCAGGAAGACCGTGCAATGTTTCTGAAGTATTGGCAGACTTGGTTGATACAATCAGACCTCTTGCTCAGAATCAAAAACGTGTAATAGAACTAAATCAATTCTCATCACCTTTACTAGCTGCTGTAGAAGAACCTGCTTTGCGCCAGGCTTTCAGCAACCTTATTGAAGGTGCTTTACTGCGTACTCGTGTTGGAGGAAAGGTTGGAATTGTGTCTACTGCTGCACCAGCTGGCGGTTCCCTCGTACTTATTGATGATGATGGGCCTGATATGCACTATATGGTAACTTGAGTTCACTCCCTTTATCTCCTTTGCTTATGCAGTTTCCTTTTTAACAAACTAGAAATTGTGTCATCCATGTAAATTGTAAAGTAGATTAGAAAACATCCTCACAACCCATGCGGAAATTAGGAACATTTAATTCCTCGGGTTGGATAGACAGAACATACAGCTGATCCCATTTGAGGGAGTTAGTGCATTTTATTTATGATGTATTAATGTGAGAAAAAACTGCAGCTCTTCCCCACGTATTGTTTGCAACTTTGCATGCTTCACAGTAATATCTCAGTTAAGTCTATGAAAATGTGGGTATCCATAAAATTACCCTAATATCCTAGACATTCTAACATTTTCTTTCTGATACATGGTAGCTTAAAGATTTAAACTTATTATGATGATATCTTTCAAACCTAGGAAGCCCTTCACCTCAAGCCCACCTCTAGCCTCTATTCAAACAATTCTTTGATTGAGTACATTGTTGCAAGGGGTTTGTGAAAATGGAAAATAATCGTTGCTTTTGAGCTTGTCTGCAGACGCAAATGCATTCACTTGCACCGTATGGACAAGAACTCTTAGCTGAAGATATGGTTGAAGACAATATGACATGGAACTTTGTTGCTGGGCTTACTGTTGCTCGTGAGATACTGGAGAGTTATGGTTGTGTTGTGCGCATTATATCACCCCGGATCAAAGATGCTCCGCTTGGAACTGGGGGAACTCTTGTAGAACTTTGGCTTCCTATGGAAGTTGCTAAATCTGATGTATAGAGCATAAGTTTGAAGTTACGTGAAAGATAAATTGAGAGTTGAGAAACTGGCCAGAATAAGAATGTATGGTAAATATTACTAATTCCTTCTTTATCATTGCTGAAGATATGTATCCAGTTCTGTATATAGCTCGTAAGATTTTTTGGTGCATAGTCAATTTTATGATATTGTTGATAATATCACGCAATGTAAACAATTGAATTTTTTTTTTGAAGAAATGTAAACAATGTATTACAATCATATAAAAAGGTATGCGGTTTATGAGTCTGTATCTAAAACTTCAGCATTTGAAATCTATTGAATCCCCGTCCAATTTAAAGAAACCTGTTTTCAGTACCAGAATTGATTGGAGAGAGAAATGAATCATAATCATGTCAAAATTTCAAGTGACCTTATCATGAGATTTTTTTTTGCCACGATTAGAAATTTTTTATTCTCTTAATATCAATAATTTTGATAATGTCTATGAAGACAGAAACCCTGAGAAATAATTTTGTAAGCTTGATTCAATGTGTACGTTTGGGCCCGACCTAAATCCTCTATACCACTATTGTATGGTGTAGCATCGACAGAGAATCCAAACACATGTCGTTGCCTTAGTGTTATATAGTGTCATCATGATGAGTTGTCATAATTGTGTAATACCTTTGTTTTAGATCTTTTATAAGTTTCGAACGCTCAAAAGAAAAACATCAGACCCTCTGTTCTATAGTATATGCAAAAATGAGTCAAGAAAGTGGTTGTACTTGATTTAGAATTTGAATCATATACATCTATATTTTTTAATTCATTTTTGTTTATATTATGAAATAGATGGAGGAATTACATTTGTTTTGAATGACTTTACACCTTGCAAATATTTGTGTGGAAAGGTCAATTTTAAAGACATATGTGGTGTCTTCTGTTTTATGTTTTGTTTGCGATGTCCAGAAGATAGTTTACGATTTAATGTTCTCTAATTAATCTATTTTGAAACATGTAATTTATTATTTTCAAGCACATCAATGCATACACCCATAACTTAACGAAACGCCAATAAACATTACTAATAGAGGCAAATGCAACTCTGAACCATTTTCATAGATGGTTTTCTGTTGCACAAATATTTAAAAGTGATTCAAACTTTAATGAATATTGATGATGCTATTTGCAACTGTTCTTTTAATTTTTACAATTGAATCAACGATTCAATCGAAATCAGTTCGATAAAAATAAAGAAAAATAAATACGTCATTCAGAGTAATTTATTGAACATTCATAAAGACTAGAGGATTGTTAACTTATACTTCCGATTAATATCTTCGTTTTCGAGTAATTTTTGAATACAAGTGGTCCACTTAATATTCAACATACTTAAAATATAAGGTTTTTATGTTTTTTATCATTGATATTTGAACAAGTTTTGATTTTAGTCCTTTGGAAAAAAAAATTATGTCCGTATAATTTAATATTCATTGTTTTAGTCTTTTATGTCATCTACTCATTCAAATTAAATGATGTTGTATACTGATATGAAATATCATATTATATTTTTGTGTCACGTGACACTAAGTTGCAATGTCATATGTGTCATATTATTATCCGATGGGTGACTATCACATGACAAAGATGAAAAACAAAATTAACAGAATTAAATAGATCAAAGATAAAAACAAAAACTATAAAAAAATTTATAAATTACAGGACTAAAATCATAAATTATCTTAAAAAAACTTCATATTTTAATTTTCAATTTAAACTATCCCGCACATACAAGTTTTCATCATTGAAACAGTTTTTTTTTTTAATCTATTTTCAGTCATTTTTCATTTGCTCTTTTATTTATTAAAAATTATATTTAAATTGTTTTTTTTATTAAATTATCAATACTACTCACAAAACATTATTTCATTGTAAAAGTTATAGGTACATATTTTCTCACAGCTCATCAATAAAAATTCTAAAAACTATAATATTCCTTATTAGTAAAATATTGATAGAGTATTATAATATTTGTCATCCTCCCCCAATTGTATTCTGGACAAATACATATATGCACTCCAATTTCTATGAATGATTTAAGATGATATCCAATCATGTGCTATAACTAAATTGACGAAAAATAGACTAAAGATTAGATACAAAGCAACATTAAATTTTACTGATTTCTATAATTATATTAGTTTTGTTTTACATCATAGTTACGTGACACTAAAATATGATGTGACATATTATATTGTTGTGATATATTGTCTAGATTAAATTATTGAGTAAATGAAATGATAAAAAATTAAGATAATAAAAATCTTATACTATATAAACATAATTTTATTTTATTTTTCAAAAGACTAGATGCAAAATTCACCTAATGTTAGGAACCAAATGCATAA
>JBBPBT010000036.1:5814699-5831602 GCA_037974875.1 Cicer bijugum
GATTCACTTTTTTCACAAATTAAGAAATTATTTTTAATTATAATTATGTTAAAGAAATTAATTTAATTGACCTAAAATTTATTTTTTGGAGATTAAATACTAATCCCTATTGTAAATTTTTTCTTTTTGTAATTTTGTTTTTAATTTTATTAATTCTATCAAAAATATGTCGAACAAAATTAGTTTGATATTGACATGAGTTTACATTCACACAATAATATACCTTTAGGATATAAAATCATGTGCATTAATTTTTTAATTATTACTTTTATTTATATTTATTTTTAAAGTAGTACAACATACCAATCAATTTTTTATAAAGAAGATACCCATCAAATCTAATTAGATAAAGAAATCAGAATATAAAGAGTAGCCGTCGGTGAGACAATGATTTGAAATTGGTTGAAAAGTCACTTAAATTCATTCATCTTATTCCACCTAATTTCCTCCATTTACAGTTACTTCATCACATTTATCACCAGAAGACCTTACAACTAAACTTAATCCTTTTTTTTAATTTTAATTAATATATAAAACACTAAACTTAATTCCATTTAAATTTAAAAAATCATTTTTTTAAGGAAAAATTTAAATTTCTGCGTCCATTCTCTTTTTCCCTACTTTAATTTATTTCACAAGTAATAGAATTGAAGAGCACAAGAAGAATGTTCCTCCAAAATTAGTACATAACCGTCATTTTCGTAGTGTTTTTAAAGAGAAGATTCTACACGATAATCGCTTATTCATTGTTTTTCACGTTTGTTCTTCTCGATCATCACTAACACTGTAATCACAGGCTTCAGATTTCATTATCAGCTATCACCGAGTTCTTGTTTTTTTTTTGCCAGATCTTGCGGCGTGCTATTAGGTCTATTCCAGGTGTGATTCTCTCTCACTTCACCAAAAATCCCTTTTCAGTAACCATAATATATATGTATATGTATTGTGTGTGTGTGTGTGTGTGATTTTTTTAGTTCGTAATAATTTGCTAATATTTGAATGTTCGTGTGATTGACGAAAGTAGCACATGGTTGATGGTTATGTGATTGGTTGTGGAATGTATTTGGAATATTAGTATATTAGCAAGTTGCACATGAGTTACTTGCGGCGATTATTTGGAGAAGTCACATGTTTTTCTTGCTTATTAAGTTTAGAAACATGTAACTAGTTAAAAAAATTGGGAATAATTTCATCCTGCAATTAGTCATGTAGACTTATTTGGTGGAAAATGTTTGAAACTTGTTTTTGAAATTTATGCAATACTTGATCAATTTTCTTATATTATTGTCAACTTGGTAATTATATAAGAAAATTGTTTTTGCATTTAATTAAGACCATGGTTTTGTTTCCCTTACCACAATATGATAAAGAAAAATCCAGTTGGATGTATGTTGACAACAATATTTGTAGCATGTTTGCTACTATGGTGGCAAATTGATGAACATGCTTCTTGAAGGTAAAAATGATTATACTCGAGAATACACTAACATGTCAAAATCAATTCCATGTGTCTAGAATCACTTTTCTCTCCCGAAAAGTGGTTTCCAACATGCACTAAGTGTATATTTCAGTTAGTGTTTGTGAAACATGATTTTGTAAAATTGATTTGGTTAAATGGAGTTTGAAGTGAAGCGATCTATGTTCAGATGTTTTTACTTTAAAAGCATGTTTGATGTAAAACTCAGTAAAATTTCAACCTAAAAGCTACTTTTTAGCACTTCTAGTCAAAGCAATGTTTGGAGGAAAATCAATTCTGATTCAAAATTGTCAATCCTACCAAAATCACTTTGCCTAGGGAAAAACAATTTTCAATCACCCACCATGCCTCCAGACATGCAGTATGTTGAAACTTTGGGGGTTAGATTTAGCACTTTTTTGCAACCGTGTTGAATTTAGGGTGAAATCACGGTGACTCCAAAAGCTACTAATTGAAGCTTGGGATCTGTTGCTTGGTCAAAACAAAAAATTCTATAATTGTTTGTTTTCTCTGTCACAAATATTGCTGAGTAGATGCTGGAATGACAACAGAGAAAACGAGAACCCTAAATGCTTAATAATTGCTGTAAACAATACATGAAAATGGCTAGACTAGTTCATAGCCCGAACAGCAGTTCATAATGTTGTGTGGCCAAGAATATCCAAAAAATATATAGTGCTGAAGAGACATTAGAAGGACAACAGAGGAAATGAGACATCCTAAACACTGAATAACTTCTGGAGAATAAACAACAAGATGAATAGGATGGTTTACTGCCTGAAAAACTGTTCAGTAAATTGGATGGCCAAGGATGAAGACTTAAGAGACACTGTTTGAAAGCAGTTGTATCCTGACAAATAATCATATATATTGAGGCCCAAAACAATTTATAAATTAATCAAAAACTTTATTGGAAGCTTAAAATATTAAGAGTTAAGGAAATCCAAAAACCTTGGAATGTTAAATGTCGCTTGTACTTGTAACAGTGTGTGGTTGGAAAATAATACAGCCTGAACAATGGCGGTTAGAGCCAAACAGAACCAAACAGGGAGAAGCATAGCCAACAGAAAAGAAACCACGACCAATGTAGAAAATGGAACCAAACAGGCATACTAAAGTCAAACAGAAAACTGGGTTTGGGAAACTTCATGTGTAATGTGTGGACTGGGATGTTGATTTACCAAAGTAATGTAAAATGGGCAAATAATTTTAGAATTTGATTTTGAAATTAAGGTTTTTGATTTGGGATTATTTATTTAGGGTTTTCATCCTATGTTGTCTCATCTTGTTGTACAAAATAGGACCATCCTATTACACGGTGCTTGGTTATGGTGGGCCTGTTTGTAGACATATAACAGTTTTTTCACATAAGTATATAATATTAAGATTTACTTTTTTTCATTGAGTACCTGAAACCATAGTCAGAGGAGTACTCTAGGTTTACTGTTTTATACAATAAAAAAACACTCCATGCACAACTTACTTGCGGAACATATATTTCATCCCATGTGATGGAAGCTTGCAAGGAATATTTTTTCCAGAGAGTAGTTCACCATTCACAAGTTTACAAACTTAATGTCATTTTGAGCTTGGACATAGCCAATTATTGGGAACTTATCCCAATAGTCTGTAGCTAGCAGTAACACAGTGGTTTCGAATGATCATAGAAATAGTTGAAACTTGAAGCTGAACTAACAACGTTATGATCAATCCAAACAATGAGTAACAACATTGAATATACTCTACATGACACACTCCCTATGCACAAAGTGATGAAGTAGACACAATGAATCTCAAAGCAGTGACACCTTGAGTTAGGCACTACGTCTTTCCAAAATTAGCTAATTAAGTATGCTGTACAACTAGCAGAAGCCTGACCCAGTGGAGCTACTAATAACACATCTAATATATCAAGAGTCTTATGTTATAATGGGGATACTTGGGAAGTACGTATTCCAAAATCTAATATTTTGCTCATACTTCGGTGTATTTTCCTTTTTTGTTATTTAAAGCTATTTTCTGGTTCCATTTTAACATGTTTAGTTCTTTGTATTTTCAACAGGGCATGTTTTCTTAAAACAAGCATCTTTGCGTGGATATGTTGCACTTGCTAAATAGTGAAGAATAGCTCCTCTGTATAGTTTTATGAACATACAATAAAAAAAGTTTGGATATAATGGCGACCAGTACACGCAGGTCTAAACATTTACAGCCAAATTTTTGTTGTTTGTTTTTTAAGAAATTTGTATTTGCTAATTAATATTGGAAACTATGTTGAAATGAAATTTCTATCTCGTTTGCTGCAGTAGAAAACCAAGTGAAAGTATGAGGCTTATTTTGACAACTTTTGTTGGAATAGTTTTTGGCTTCTTTATAGGGATATCATATCCAACATTAACTACAAAGGTGCAGACTTTGAGTATCCTCTTTTTGGGCATACCTTATGCTTGAGTAAACCTAAATTGATTCTTTAATGTTGTTGTTAGACTTAATAATGGAACTCTGACAGTGCTTTCCAATTTGCAGTTGAATATCTCATCCAGTCTTCTTCCTTCCATTGATGTGTCTTCCATTGAAGACGAATATGCAAGTGCCAATACTCGGTCTTTTATGAAGAATAATAGCAGCAGCTCATCCAAACATCTGTTATTAAATGACACGTTAAAGGTACACTTCTGATCCTGTCAGCATTGTGAAGGAAAGGTACCGGGTTAGAGAAGGTTTATAAGCTCTTCCATTAAGGACAGAGCTTAATTGAATTATTATATAGTTGAATAACACTTCATAAACTCATTAGTGATCCATGCACTAGTTGAATGAAGGATGGTACAGAGGTAAGGATGGGTTGGTGGGCAATAGGAATGAAGTATTTTTTGTCAATATGACTTAATTTGCTATTACTTATCTTTAAGATTTTGAGAATCGACTTTAAAGGGTTGTAGGCTTATAGCAGTTAGGCTCTCCAGATTAAGTAGAGGGAAAATTGAGGTTCTCTGGTCAAGGTGCTGGAGTTATATGTTTGTTATTGTTACTCTGCTGATGCTGCTCTCTCTCCCTCTCCGTTTTTACATAAATTATTTTTAAGGAATTAATGTTCGTAAGAGTAAACATGACAAGCTTTCCACAACCTAGAAATTAACTTCAGTCATGCATGCGCATGCACATTCTATATCAACCTTGCTTGCTGTTGCTACCCATGAGTGAAATTCTCACACATGCACTTGCATGTACATGCACACACTATTTCAGCAGCAACAAATTAGATAATTTTTATGTATAAAGCAGAATGCCTTATGACCAGAACTGGCTGCTTTTAGTAATTCCTAATATGATTATTTAATGTAAGAAATTACTGCTGAGGCGATGTTCCAAAAGTGGAAAAGCAAAATGAGATAAAGCACGTGGCAGTAATGAAAATCAGAACACCTCCTGCTTCTTTTTGGAGATGACTTTTGATAGAGCAGAGAAGAAAATAAGTTGATAGGGAACTGAAATGCAGATAAAATTAAAAATCAATAGAAAGTCGAGAGACTAAGCTCTTTACAGTGGATAACCAGAGACACACTTTTCAGTCCTTAGAAAAGAGATACTCTCCCCCCACCTCACCACTAGGATACCAATAGAGTTCTTATGTCATGTTTGTTTATTCTTCTCTCCTCCCCTTTATTCCCCATATTCTAACTAATTGTCAGCCAGGCAGCTACCCCATTCTCTCCCCTCTCCCCTCTCCCCTTTCTTTTTCTTAAGTTCATACACCTCCAAATTATGGGCTTATCATGCTTCGTGTCCATGATAACCTCCTCTTCTGTCCCAGTCCTTTTTGTTACCATAACAAGACTATTGGGCATCCTATCAACTTTTTAGTATGATCCCGTATTATATAAAATATAAATATTAGGAAAAATGGTTTGTTAATGCTGAAATAATGATTGCTGCATATTTTCATGATTGTCTGCAGATTTGGGTTCCATCAAGCCCAAGAGGTGCAGAAAGATTACCTCCGGCGATAATTGAAGCTGAGTCAGATTTTTATTTGCGTAGATTGTGGGGTGAGCCAAGTGAGGTATCTATCGTAAAAAAGCTTAGTATGAAACCTATTGCATAGAAATAATGCAGTTCAATACAGATTAAGGTCCTTGTTACTATATTTACTAAAACTTATAAAAGGAATCTTCCGTTTTTTAACCATATTCTTTGTTTGCTTTCGTTAAATATACTTGATATAACACCCTAAATCTAAGACTGAAACAAGTTGGGAAAGAACGCAGAACACTTGTGGCTTGGCACATGTGCCGTTTCGTTCTAGCTTGAGTTTATGCTTCTGGTATTAGGTCAATCTTTAAATTCTTGGACAGAAGGGGCCTCAGATGTTTTTCATTTTATTTTATTGTAGTAGGTTATGTATATACCCAACATTTGATTTAGCTATCACTCACAGGATTTAACCTCAAAGCCGAAATACCTTGTGACCTTCACTGTCGGTTATGATCAGAAAAATAATATTGATGCAGCTGTGAAAAAGGTCATCTCTTAGTCTCTCTATCCTCTCTCTCTCTCTCTCTAACCTCTCTCTCTCTCTCTCTCATTGCATAGGCTTGTGTACATGTCTTTGAACTATATCTGTTACTTGGAACAGTTTTCAGGGAATTTCACTATACTTCTGTTTCATTATGATGGCCGAACAACTGAATGGGATGAGTTTGAATGGTCTAAGCAAGCTATTCATGTGAGTGTTCGCAAACAGACAAAATGGTACGAGTTCATTGCTTGAACATGAATATATTATGGATAACAAAATTTTCATTGTGACTTTTACCATTAATATTGTTCGCCCAACTAAAAACAAAATTATTTGCTATTTCAAATTTCAATCATATCATGATATTAAGCATTTGATTGTTTATTTGTTTTCCCTCCTAGGTGGTATGCTAAACGGTTTCTGCATCCTGACATTGTGGCACCTTATGACTATATTTTTGTATGGGATGAAGATCTTGGTGTTGAGCATTTTAATGCAGAGGAGTGAGTATTTGATATAATATGCTAAAATACAACACATCCAGAGTTTAATTTTGATATTATTTTGTCAAGTTTTTTACACTATCATCCAATTATGTGTTAATTCTTAATTAAAAATTTTAACCTTTTAATTTGATTGTTGTCATGGTCGAACTTGTTAATATGCAATTAGATGATAGTGTAAAAAATTGTTATGTTGATACGGAATCAAAATCAGATCCAGAATATCTATATATCTAAGGATTCATTTCTGGTTTTATATACTTCCCTGATTTTAATTGCAGATACTTAAAATTGGTGAGGAAGCATGGATTGGAGATTTCACAGCCTGGTTTGGAACCTAATAATGGGCTGACATGGCAAATGACAAAGAGGAGAGGTGATCGTGAAGTTCACAAGTAAGAATAATTAAAATTCAGTCCCAACTTTCTCCTGGTGCTTGTTATGTAAAAGAATGTTAATTGTTGTTTACTACTTTGATTTCAATTAGAGAAACAGAAGAAAAACCAGGATGGTGTAGTGACCGTCATCTGCCTCCTTGTGCAGCGTAAGTATCAGTTGATGCCATCACTTATCAACCTATACCATGCTGTATCTAATTGTGCTATGCATGCAGGTTTGTTGAGATTATGGCTCCTGTGTTTTCACGTGATGCATGGCGTTGTGTGTGGCATATGATCCAGGTTTGATGCCTACTCTTTTTTCTATTTAATACACATTGTTTAGTTGTTTAATATTTGTTTAAATGCTCAATAGTGTCTTAAAATTAATTATGATTGTAACCTTGTGGGAGCTTCAGAATGACTTGGTCCATGGGTGGGGTCTTGACTTTGCTCTTAGAAAATGTGTGGAGGTGAATCCATTTCTAATTACTTTAATTTTTCTAATTTTTATTTATTGAAATTTCTATATGTTCTTGAACATTAATTCAAGTACCTTCGCTATGCTGTGTAGCCGGCCTATGAGAAGATAGGAGTTGTTGATTCTCAGTGGATTATTCATCAAAGTATTCCCTCACTAGGGAATCAGGTAATTTGTTTTCCATGATTACTCTTATTGGTCTTTATAATTTGTACTCATATTGCAGAATTAAGGTGCTTATTTGTTTTTTGGTGCTTTGATAGGGAGAATCAAAATCTGGAAGAGCGCCATGGCAGGGGGTATGTTATGCATGTTTCATACAGTTCAGCTTGACATCCTAATCTCTCTGGTTTTTTAATCATTTATCTTTATCCCCTCCATCTGATATTTTGTTTGCTGGCTTCTTTTCTGACATTATAATTGTCTTAATTAATCAAGAAGCTGTGTTATAATGGATGAAGTTGTTATTTTATGTAAATGTAAACACATGGTTTCAATGTGTTGATTCCAGGTGAGGGAGAGGTGTAGAAAGGAGTGGACAATGTTCCAGAGTCGAATGGCGAGTGCAGAAAATGCATACTACAAGGCTGTGGGAATCGATCTGTTTAATTCAACTGATCCTTAGAGAACGATGACGAAAGTTGACTTGTACACAACCACAACCACCACCACCACATTGCCTTCCATTTACACACGAAATATATGTTTTCTTACAATTCATTCACAGTGAATTGTTTTTTGGTTAGTCATCATAGTAGTTATTTGGCAATCACTGTTTAGAGAATTAGAGAATTACTGTTTAAGGTCAAAACAATTTGATGTAGAATTCCAGAGCTGAAAGATAGAAAATTATATGTAGGGTGAATGTGTATCCGATTCTAATGTTCTTTTAGGATCTATGTGATGCCTGTTATACCCAAATTGGACGGGACAATGAAGTAACCCTTTACGTAGTTGATTTGGGACGATATATGGACATTATCAGCTTTGTCAAACCTCTTGAAAAATCAAATTTTAAGGATTCACAAATCTCAATTGGGTGTGGAATGGTTGGTTGTTATGGTCACCGATTAATCTTTTGGGCGATTTTTATCATTATTAATCAATTCAATCAAATATGGCTTATCATTAATAATCAATTCAATTGCTTTGTAATTTGCTAGAATTGAAAAAATCACAAACTGGGGAAACTAAACATGCATTAATTGTTGGAGACAAGTCAACTTGAATTATACTTCTAGTTTTGAAATATTAAATACACAAGTTCTGAAATACTACTTGTATATTTGATTTCTTAACATCTGTTTTTAATTAGTTTATTTTGAGTTCCTTTAATGATTTCTACATGTCACGTCACTTTTTAGTAAGATTAACGATTTTTATTTCAAAGTTAGTTCTTTAAATGAGTTCCTTAAATAACTTCCACATGGATCGTATTTGAATAATTTCTCTCATACTTACTCATTAATGAATCTTTTGGGTAGCATTCATTATTTTTTTTTTATGTTAAGAGACACTAATTTGAAGAGACTTTTTAAAAAGTTGGGGTCTTGCTAGCATGTGTGTTGTGTTTTAAAGAACAAGACATGGAATTGCATTGGAGATGGTTTTAGCATTATTGGTAGTATTTTTATTGGTGGTATTAGGAGTTATTATTATATACTATGAATGTTACGTTGAAAATGGTATGTAAAGTGCGAATAACATATAACTTTTTGTGTGCATTGAACAATTTAAAGGAATTACTTTATTGGCATTGTAATAAAATTCTTCAAAAATAACATGCCTTTTTGATCAAACCAACACATTTTACTTTTAATTATAGAAAATTTCCCGATTTGCAGCAAGGTACCACTCCTTCCACTTGTAGTCCAAAATACCTTAACAAAACTAAAAATTAAAAAATTGTCTCATATCCTCGTGATTTATCGTTTTCAGAAAAGTGAGTTTTTGTTAGAAAAAAAAAATTTATTGAAAATTTTTGGGTTGAATTTCTAGAAATTTCAAAAACAAAATTTTTGATGTTGATTAATAACTACTGGAAATTTCATTCGTCACTAAAATTTCTAGAACAATTACTTATTTATTATTGTACATTATTTGTAAAAAAAATTGATATTGTGACTAAAAAATTTTATCAATTGTAAATGCTTTAGTCAAATCTATACATATTAGTTGTGTTTCTTTCGTCCCTATTTAAAAATAAATAAATAAATAAATAACATAGTGAATTTTTGAAATTTTTTATTAACTATAATAACTATAAGATATTTCAAAAATTTGAAAATTCTGATAAGGAAAATTTAACTACAAGAAATTTCAAATTTTCGGTAAGTTAAATGTAACTACCATAAATTTTATGGCACAAATTTTCGGTATTATAAATACTTTATCAAAAATTTGGTGACGAAATTTCCTGTAACATAATTGTATTACCGAAATTTTAAAATATCAAATTTCCGACCTGTTGAAAATTTGGTCGAGTGAGTGAAATTTTGAAGTAATTTTTTTTACCACTCAGTCATTAAAATTTTAAATTTTTTTTTTGAGTTTTGAACAAATTAAAGTATAAAGTTAATTATGGATACAAAAGCCAACTTTCAAAAATAAAAAACAATAATCTTCCTAAAATATTTCTTGTATTACAAAGAAAGTGGCATATAGTTATTTAATAGTGGATATTACGCGGTTGCGTATTTTATTTTATTAAATAGACCATATAAGTAACTTGCGGAAAATGTTAGGGGGAAATCACGTGTATTTCTTTCTTGGTCATACTTCATTTGTTTCAACATTGGTTGCTTCGGTTACACTTATAACCACTGCTTTCTACTTGGGTTTATGTTATTTTTCTACTAATTCTTTTGAACCATTTTCTGGTTTCAATTATTTTTATTAATTTAGTTATATATATCTTCTTTGCATTTTAAGAAGGTCTTGTGTTCATTTAAAAACATCTTGGTTTTCTTATATGGAAGATACAATCAGAAAATTTTAGATATAATGAGGTTAGTTACTCACAAGTCTATTTAATCTTTTCAGATAACATTTTTATTATTCTGTTTGATCCTAACAAGTTTAGCATATGCTAAAAATTTGCTTAATTTTTTTATGGTTGCAGTATTACTAAGAGAAGACCAAATGAAAGTATGAGCCTTATTGTGATATTTTTCTTCGGAGGATTTTTAGGCTTAATTATAGGAATATCACTCTCAACATTGTCAACAACAAAGGTGCTTACATTGAATTTTTATTCATGTTTTTTTTTTTTTTTTTTATGTTATTTGATTTTAGAATGGAACTCTAACAATGCTTAATTTTTTTTAGTTGAATATTCCATCTAGCTTGCTTCCTTCCATTGATCTGTCTTGCATTCGAGGTCGCGACGCATGGTCTTTTATGAAGAATGGTGATAGCACCTCATCACAAGATCAGTTACTGAATAATCCAGCAAAGGTTTGCATCTTATACTTTTATACTTATGATCAAGGTTGTTAAAAGTTCATAGGTTCACAGTGATACAAGAAAGTTGGAGGGAAAAAATAGTTTCATTGTTGTTTATTAATCAATTATAATAGACTATTGTGAAAAGGATTTGAACTGTGATTCTAATCTTATGTAACATTTGAAAATGTGAATTGCACAAGTCTGCATTATAATTAGACAATTGCCAATTACTCTGATGATTTTATGCAGATTTGGGTTCCAACAAATCCTAAAGGTGCAGAAAGATTACCTCCTGGAATTGTTAATGCTCATTCAGATTTCTTCTTGCGCAGATTGTGGGGTCTTCCCAGTGAGGTCAGTATAATTAAATAAGCACTTTATGTTCTCAATCAATCTACATATAGACTTCAATTATCATAAAAATAAATGTAGCTAAATACATATTAAGGTGTTGTTAAGCCATATCAGGTAAGTCAGAAGACTTGGGTTAATATATGTGCATTTTCCTTCAAGCTATTTATTGGGTTTGTTTATATTGAGTATAACATTATTTCAAAGCCACTTTGTAAGGTAAGGTTAGGACTTTACATTGGACTAGGGTTGTCTGATATTTTTGTTGTCATAAGTTTTTCTAAGCACAGAGAATTTGATTAAGTTGCTACTTGCAGGATTTAACATCTAAGCCAAAGTACCTTGTGACTTTCACTGTTGGATATCAGCAGAAAAAGAATATCGATGAAGCTGTGAAAAAGGTCTTCACTCTCTTTCTTTCCATAGGCTTGTATATGTTTCTTTAAACTAAAAGACTATGCCCCTTGAACAGTTTTCAAAGGACTTCACAATCCTCCTATTTCATTATGATGGCCGAACAACCGAATGGGACGAGTTTGAGTGGTCTAAACAGGCTATTCATGTGAGTGTTCACAAACAAACCAAGTGGTAAATAAATCCTCTGCTTGCTATTACTATTTGGATTACAAATTTTCATTGTGACACTTGCTATTACTATTGTTTGCCAAACTCAAAGTTTTCTGTTATTTATTTATTTATTTATTTATTTATTTATTTATTTATTTATTTATTTATCCTCTTAGGTGGTATGCCAAGAGGTTTCTGCATCCAGACATTGTGGCATCATATGAGTATATTTTCATGTGGGATGAAGACTTGGGGGTTGAGAATTTTAATGCAGAAGAGTAAGTAATAGTATTGGATATATAATATTCTAGTAGAAAGACAGACACTAACTTTTCTATTGTGCTTCATTGTATGTGTATTTTATTGTTTTCTATTATAGGATTTAATTGATATACACATTCAGTGTAAAAAGATTTTACAATCAATAAATCATAACGGTTAGATCATAGAGATATTTAACTTTTATTATAACTACCTCTAAAGTCATCTCCATGAATGATTGTGATATGCTGACAGTGTAAAACTTTTTACACTGACAGTACATAGCAATTAAACTCTTTATTAGTGTCAATTTTAATTTAATTTGTTGTTTCAGTTTCATAATATCTCTGTTATCGGAATTGGTTGTTACTTTAGAGCTTCCTTATATTATGGTATATATTATATAATTTCATAAAGTTCTAGCTAGTTTTGGTTTTGTTAAGGAAGTTTCATGTATATCTCTAATTCCAATTGCAGATACTTAAAACTAGTAAAGAAGCATGGCTTGGAGATTTCACAGCCTGCTTTAGAATCTAATAAAGGGCTGTGTTGGAATATGACAAAGAGAAGAAATGATAGTGAAGTTCACAAGTAAGAGTTAATGATGGATCACAGTTTTCTTGTAGTGTAAGTTATGTGAAAGAATTTGTTTATTTTCTGTGTTTGACTGTTTATTTATTTTTTTCATTTTCTATAAGACAAGCACAAGAGAAACCAGGGAAGTGTAAATACCCTCTTCTTCCTCCTTGTGCAGCATTTGTTGAGATTATGGCTCCTGTGTTTTCGCGAGACGCGTGGCGCTGTGTGTGGCATATGATTCAGGTTCCATGGTCACTCTTTTGCACTTAACCTATTTCTAATATCATCCATTAGTACTTGATGATGGCTATTGGCTTCCAATAAATTATGACAATAACACATTATATTGGTTTTTGCAGAATGAATTTGTCCATGGATGGGGTCTTGATTTTGCTTTTAGAAAATGTGTTGAGGTAAATAAGCTTATTTATTTTATTACATTGTAATTTCTGTAGCACCGACACTACTGATCGAAGACGTGTCCTGGTGTCTAACACCAACACATTAATCACATTCAATTAATTTATTTTCTCAAATTATTACGGTGTTAATGTCATGTCGGATATATCTATGTTTCATAGATTGTAATTTTGAATTAATGATATGCTATGGAACTTTGAACTAACACTACCTATTATGTGTATAGCCTGCCCATGAGAAAATTGGAGTTGTTGATGCTCAATGGATTGTTCACCAAGGTATTCCATCACTAGGAGATCAGGTAAATTTTTTTATTCTGTCTATGATTAATCATGTTATATATGTTTGATGCTAGTTATATCACTCAAATGAAGCTTTATAAATTTAATATTATATTTTTTCTTGTTTGCTTGATCGATAGGGAGAAGCACAAACTGGGAAGACGGCATGGCGCGCAGTATGTTATGAACATTTCATAATATAGTATTTTTGCTTCTATTTCTCACATTAAAAAATGTCACCTTAGTTGATCAATAAGCTGTGTTATTAATGTAATGTATAGTTTTTGAAAATGTACTTTGATTCTGTTATGTGTATATTTATGTTATTATTTTGCATGGTATTGGTGACAGGTTAAGGAGAGGTGTGGCATGGAGTGGAGAATGTTCCAAGGTAGATTGACAAATGCAGAGAAGGGGTATTACAAGTCTAAGGGAATTGATTTTTCTAATTTGCTTGTTCATAATTAAGGCACTAATGCCGAAATTCTTTGACTTGGATCCTCTATAGCTGTGACTACACAAATCCATTTTGAATTTTTTTACACACGCATTACATTGAAGTTTGTGACAATAATTACTTTCAATGATAGCTTAGATTCCTAGATAGAAGATTATATATATATGAACATTCAATGTGAAGAGAAATCATGCGTAATTACATTGTAATTCATAGTGAATAAATATACCTCCTATCAATTCAAGTCCAAAACAGAGGAAACCAACAGAATATTTCAGAAAAATTGATAAGTTGAGTCATTATTTTATTTGTCTTATGAATTGTTATATTTATTTATTGTTGATTTCCACACCATTATCAATCAATTTTATGTTGGTGACAAAATCAGATTTCTTGAATTATAAATTATAGTATTTCCTTAAATTAAACTGAATATTTGAACATTTTAAGGAGTTGACCCAAACAGGTCAATAATTATTAATTAGCAACAAGCCATTAAAATTCAAAGGAAAGCAAAACAATTACAACACAAAAGTAAGGCCTTGATGTATTAATTAATTAGGCGAAGAAAGAATACATGCCCGAGTGCTTGGGGTGTATAGATTATTATATTTGATATGACATATGAGCCTATTTGATATTGCTTAAAATAGAGCTAAAATTAATCAGGGATAAGTTTTTCATAAAACTTATTATTTTAGGTAAATCTCATCCCCAAAATCTTTTGATCATTTTAAGTATACATCAAAACAACCAATATTTATGGTAATCACTTAAAGACCGTACATAGATAATCAAATCTCTGTATCCAATTTTATGATACAATCGATCTACAAAGATAGAATAGCAAATGCTCAATTAAGTACCATTTCTTGATGACATGAGTTTGGCTAATTCCATCCTCCTGTGCTCATGTTGAATAAAAGCATCTGCCTCTTGATCAACACTCTCATAAGTACCATATTGATTGCCAAAACTCGCACCTCGTCGATCAGGCTCAGTCTCACGACGAGCCTCGACGTAGGAATATTGTTCTACCTCGGCTATAGGTTCCTCGTATGTTTCAACACGACGATTTTGATATTGATATTTCGGATACGCTGCGAATTCATTAACCTCGTGCATGTGACTCCACCCATGATTGTTATGTTTCCTGTTTTGGTATGCCATTTCTATGTTTGAAGTTGTGATGTTATGTTATAGCTTAGTCTTAATTGCATCTAGTTTTTATAGTTTTTTTACACATGTGATAAATTATTTAATAATGTGGTTATAGTTATTATTATTCGACAATGATATGAATGAATCTAATGCCTCTAGCAAGAAGGAGATATTTTATTTTAATTTCTCAAGTAAGATGGAGCTAGCATGAAGATCACTTTCAATTATTTTCAAAGATTCGAAAGGCACTAACAACCATTCAACCATGCGTTGAAAGACAGCGTAGTGCGTATCAAATTCGATTAAATGATCAAGAAAGAGTTGTTCTAGAGACTAGAATATTTCTAGTTGCAAGTTTTTTCTTACAAGGTTTTTAGTTAGATGTTAGGACTTTAATTGAAAAAGGTTTGTTAATCGTTGGTGGCTAAAAGATTAGGTTTTCAGTACTTTTAAACATTCGTTTAAGAAAACATAAATAGATATTTATTTTGTTTTTAGGATCTCTTTGGTTTATTTGAGATAAAGGGATATATTTTGATAGTTATAGAGGGGAAGGGAAACGAGCTTAGGAGAGGATATATATTTTCAAATACTTTGTGTTTGATTCAATGAAATAAAGAATTTTGAGGAATGAAAAAATTGTAAGGATTTGTTATTTTTTAGTTTCTAAAATTGTTTTAAAAATCACAATTTATGTCACCAAAAATATTACTGAGTTGCGGACTAGGTTGCTCTCTTTAAGATGTTTTGTGGCACTGTCTAAATTGTGCAAGACAGATCATCACAAAGTTCTCATGATAAAACAGAGACACTACTCAAATTATCAAAGTAGATTATCATCCATGAAGTTCCCAAATACATTGTATCAGAATTTCATGCACTACTACGACCACTCAAAAGAAATAGAAGAAGAAATAAAACATTGGAGTAGAGAAAAACTTCAGATTTCAGATAGCTTTTGGTGTACTTTTCCAACTAAGTAGAATTATTTATTTATAGAGGAAATATGCAACTGAATGGGAGAAAAACAAGCGATCCATCAATCCAGATTTATAGAACATGCGCTCCAATCTTCCCTAGGTTTTTTTCCACAAAAACGTACGCTCCAAACTGATGTGTGTGTCCAAAAGAAAACAAGAAAGTAGTTAGGGTTTGACCAGAGAACTGATGCGCAAAATCACGGATAAAGAACTGGCCACATCAGATATTGAATGTTGATTCGGAGCGCAATTACGTAATACATATCAATGAGATAAAAACACATGTATTTATTATTAAAATAAATAAAATATTTTTAAAAAAAATTTTTGAATACTAAAAAATAATACACCACTTATTCCAATTCAGAATTGGCCGGACGGCGCCGACGCGCACCTATGGTGGTTATTTTTGCAAGTGTTATTCCTTCTTCATAAAATTGGGATACTCTTTGAAACATTGTCTAAGTTATATACCTTCTTATTATAAATGTCACTCTGTTTTATCTCTCATATGTAATAATGTCTTATTTTTTAATTCATATCAACACTACCTCTTATTAATATCATCGTTATTTACAATAATTTTCTATTAATATCATCTTCATTTTCAATATAATATAATTAATGTAGTAATTTCTTCTTTGTATATCAAGTATCACACTAATTAAACAAACATATCTTAAAATAAATGTCCCTTTTGTTTTTACTATCATGTTAATTATTTTATTTTAATTTTATGCGCGGTGCTATTTAATGCAATAAAAAACGTTATGAACCTCACACGACTCATTGGATCTTCCTATTTATTAGAATTCATGGTTGGCTAAAAAAAAGAGTGGAGGAGGCTGTTACGATAATGATTTTCGGAACTACAAGCATTTTCCAGATTTTATTCCTAAATTTATATTATGCGTATCACTTTTTTTTTGGAAGAATATGCATATCACTTTCAAATCAATTAATTCCACTCTACTTAGTCAAAAAAAATTAATTAATTCCACTCCACATTTCATAGTTAAAAAACAAATAGAGTCTCAAAAAA
>JBBPBT010000036.1:5831631-5847354 GCA_037974875.1 Cicer bijugum
AAAAAAATCACGTGGTCAACTACATAATATACATTTACATTAAGAACACATTTATTTTTATTTTTGACTTGTTTAATAGATAAGATTTATTTATTTATTTTGAGATACATTCGATAAGATAAAAATATCGTAAGTAAATAAAAGATCAAATTAGTCTTTTATTTTTGTCTATCATTTTAAACAATTTAGACAAATGTTAATTTGTCTATCTAATTTAAACCATTGACCCGTCAAGTTATATTAAAAAACTATTATTCTTTTGTAACTTTAGTTGTTCTTTTTTTGTTTCTTTTACTAACTCAATCAAATCTGATTCATTAATTTACTTAATCTAATTAAAAATCTAACTCAAATTAAAAGAGTGATGTATTAGGGTTACGACGATAAGCATATGAATTCTATGTATAATGATAAAAAAAAATTAAAAAACAACTGAATCATAAAACCTTGGTTCGTAATAAACTATAATAGATTTCTTATGTTCAGTATACAAAATTAAACTCTATAGTGAGTCATAATATATTTTTTCAGATTTTAATTTCTTATTTATCAGTAAACTGTAATATTAAATAAACTATAATACATTTTTTTGAGATTATTTAATGTTGATTAATTAATTGAGACTTTTTATAGTAGTGACTTTATTTTAGCATTTGATTTTGTTGATCCATAATAATTGTCTTTTATTATTTTTGTAAAATGCTAAAATAAATAAATAAAGATTGGTGAGCTAGCCCGACACGAGGCGGAATTGTGGTATTTTCGACTCGACCACCTAAGTTGGTGAACCTCACCCCAATGATTTTTGATGGGCTAAATGTAACGGGAATGATTAAAGATATGATTAAATAGCTTAATAAGCGTGTATTTGCATTATTGGTGAATCGTTATCACCGTGGTTTTTCAAAATGAAAGCTTCCACATACCGGGCGGTCACATCGTACCAAACACATGCTAAGTTACTCTGTTGTCTGCCTTCTCGCAAATTCTTGATTTTAATGGTTCTATAAATTGTCATAACAATGTTCCTTTTGTTTTAGATGTTTTATTGTAATTTTTTAGATGCTTGTAATTTAAGTTGAGTGTGGTCATACATCGCTAGCAACTTTGAGGAGAGTAATATCAATAATGATACTTTATTAAGAGTCAGTTGGTGGTTGTTAATAAATAGTTAGGTAGTTTGTTTGCTAATTCTCACAAGCTCTCTCTATATATATAACATATCATATCATGTGCTCATTTATTATCTTTGATCATTCTATCAAAATGAATGGTAAATAATTTTTCTCTCTATCTTTCATGTTTAATCTCGTGATTTGTAACATGATTGACATGGTTTACAATTGTCAAAGTTTGAGTCATTATTAAGCTTTGTATAGTAAACTTTACAACCCATCATCTTAGTTTGTGATAGAACTGAACATTACTCACTTTTGAATGGTATGCTTTTGATATAGTGTTTGAACTTCCTTAGTTGCGAATTTTGACATGGGAGTGGACTCCAAATAAAAATTACTCTTACCCATTTTGGTTTGCACTTCAGATATCAACTTTCTCTATGATGCTGAATAAAATCTTAATGCCCATATTTGAAAAGCACGACATTATGGATGATAACGTGAATGATATGAGAGAAGGAACCATGTTATTGTTACACTATTGGAGGCTACATCCAACTAAAATGTAAAATGGCAAAAATAGCGTAAAATTTTTTTTTTTTACTGGAAGCATATTAATTAACATGTAAATAAGAAGTAAACAAAAAAAGACAATTTATATGGTACTGTCATACAATATTGGAACTTATAGCAATATTAATTGAACAGATTGAATTGTAAACTAATTAATATGTCATTAGTTGAAGGTTTAATGAAATATATATTGCTTGTGTTCCTATCCGGCTTGGGGCATTACTCTCTGAAGTTGCGCGCGGATAATACACAATTTACACCCAAAAAAAAGAAAGAAATATATATTATTTTTTTTTTTTTTGGTATGTAGATAAGATGATAAATATTACCAAAAACCCACACATAAAAATAATGTCTCGAATTTGAACCCAGAACATAATATCCATCATAACAATATCGACATTGAGTTGAGACTCAATGGCTTCTTGCTTTTCTTCATGCCTTAGTTTGTATTACACCTTTGGCAACAATAAATGCACAACAAAAAGAACTCAGTTTCATGAAATCTTCAAAGTAATTTTGTCTTAGGCATAATATTGATGGTGAATTTATTCCAAAAAAATTAATTGATGGAGTTCATGGTTTATATCACTCTTGTACGTAGATGTATCACATTAGTGATCTGATCAGAACTAAGATTTTATCTGCATAAAAATAAGTACATGATTTAGCTTCTAAAATAAATGAGTTTACCCCCTTCAAAATGAGTTATGCCCCAATCCCCTATGCACATTAAGAGGTGGGTGAATGAGTATATCATGACTGAATTGGATATTATTAAACATGGTGACTTTTTGAATGGCAGTTGATCTGAAGAAAGATGGTTAAAAGTGGCTAGGAAAGCACAAGGTAGGCACAACTCTAGCATCTACCTCACAAAAAGCTAATTTATTAATTCTGTCCTGAACATGGTTTGGTAAAAGAACCAGAGGATTTGAAAGGCCTTAATATTATAGGACTTGAAATATATTTACCTCTTAATATTTGGGATTAGAATTTACACATACACAAATGAACCTCTAACTATTGCTAGCCGTCTTGTTCGAAAAAGTGCTTAGAAAATTGTCTTTTGCAGCACTGGTTCATGCAGGAACCATTCAGGGCGATAGTTCATGCATGCCTTACTCTATGTCATAACATTGACTCAATTTAGAAGACATCCAGATAGGCATTTCAGATTTATATTACATCCAATTGATGGGAACCAAGTATTTGTTGTATAATGCATACAACCAAAGT
Organism: Cicer bijugum; assembly: GCA_037974875.1. Lineage (NCBI taxonomy): Eukaryota > Viridiplantae > Streptophyta > Magnoliopsida > Fabales > Fabaceae > Cicer > Cicer bijugum. The sequence continues at coordinate 5,834,562 of JBBPBT010000036.1, forward strand.
TTTACTTAGAAAATGGAAAATTAGATCAGTGATGTGCGAATTAGTACCAACCATGCTAATAAAAATGGTTTAGTAAATATAAGATCAGCGATGTGCGAATTATACTAATAAATTATATCAGAGCCTGACGTATCCACAATAGATGGCAACCAACCAAGCTGTTTTCATATAATGCATAATAAAACCAAGTCAGCAGTGTTGTGAATATTGACCAAGCAATCAAATTAGACATATTTAGCATAGACAAAGAATAATAAGAATGTAAATTGGTCTGCAAAACAAAACTTCCCAAACAGGAAAAAAGATGGGGCATTTTAAACTACTCTCTATTGTATATCTGGGGATCAGCCACACTGATACCAAATAAACACAGAAATTCACAAAGGCAAGCGGCACTTTCGATCACACCGGTCAGAATAGATGCTGCTCCCCCTTGAATGAAGTTCAGCTCTAAAATATATACAGAATTCCCCCTAGATCAAAGAATTTGTCTGAAGAACTCAATGAATTCCCAAAGAATATCTCACTGGTCAATAATACAGCCACATGACAATCATCACAACCTCAGTTAAACACCCTCTTTAGAAGAGCCACTTGAGCTGCACAAAGCTGCAAGCTTAGCAATAAGCCTGTATCTTCACCCAGATCATCTCTCTCTCATGCAATTTCCAGGCAAGAGAAATTTATAATTCTCAGCATTTTCAAGGAGGAAAGCAGGAAGGTGAACTGCAGAATATGAATGGGGTATTGGACCCATTTTCCCAATGATATCCTTGAAAGTGTACTCCTCAGGCAGCATATCAAATAAATCAGACCCTTCACATATTACTTTCTGAATTCTGTCAGGATTTAAATAGTGAGAGAACCTTACTCGATCGTAATGGCTGTAAGCTTTCATCTTAAAAATGAAATCACTGATTCGGCGGAAGCAAAAGCTACAATGCCAACCAGCATCTGCCAACATGGTATCAGACTGGCGATAATGCGCATACCTTGTCTTTCCAGACTGATATCTGTGAACCGAAGCCCGCCAACTCTTATCATCCAGACGAAACTCAAATGAATAGAGATAATTCTTCAGCTGTAGATGCAAGATTGCAGGTACTTCATCGCACCATCTCAAGAGGTTAATAGTGTGAGCACTTGGTATCTCATCCACATCAGACATAATCAACAAGTCATCATCTGTAATACCAGCAATCTTAAGGAGTTGATCCAATGCAACACGCTGATATGCCTCCTCAACAAATGGGTTTTCTCCTTTCTTAAATCTCCCACCAATAGTTCCATAAGTTAACCGAGGCTCAACAAATTTGAACTGCTCCCTATTGCTATTGAAAACGAGAGGCTTGGACAATCCAGTAAATGTAGAGTTTGACTCAAGGAGCACAAATTCAGCTATGTAGGGGTACAATTCTTTCCAACGCAAGGTAAGTATTTCCACCTCATTACTAAACAACACAGCATCATAAACACGCCTTGGGTACTCACGAACTCCCCAGCCATGAAGTCTACAGAGATGCTCCATGGTAACATTATCATTATAGTAATGAGGGATGACATTGAAAGGCTTGGGTGGTTTTTCCCAAAGTGGTCGCAGAAAGTAAGAGATCTTCTGTCCATGTATATATATTCCAAAGATGCACATTGGGACAACAGCAAATAGGAATATATAAGTTTTGACATCCAAACCACGCAAAATGCAGCGGATTCTTGACATGCCCGATACTTGACTTTCCTACACGTTTAAGGAACAAACAATCTTAGTAAACCATAAAAGTCTACCTTCCATTACCAAAAATCATATGAAGATCACTCAAATCCAACAAAGATAACAGCCAACTTTACAAATGCTGTTGGTCAAAATTTTCAAGAATTATATTACTAGTTCAAGAAATTCCAATCATCACGATTCCATGAAGAGATTATAGATATGCCAAAAAAAATTAAACCAAAATTCACAATATGGTCAGCTCAACATGAACCTCCCAAAATATTAACAGCACAAAATAGTTCAGCAGATTCATTAAAATACCTAATTCCCCAACCCAATTTCAGATCAAGCATATCTCTCTCACACACGCACACAAAAAAACCCAAAAAGAAAGCCAAAACAACAAACAACGTAAAGTAAAAAGGAGCAAATCTAGAAGAAAAAAATTACAGAACCATAAACTGAGATATTCCACTTTATCAATTTGTGTCCAAAACAACGGTCTTCTTATTAAAAAAATATTCAATTCGATTTTTGTCTTTTCATTTTCCAGAATCATCACAAAAACCCTAATTAAACTGAAAATAAATAAACCTAAAAAAAAAAACTTAATCACAGAAAAAATAAACAATTAATGATATATACCTGGCCACAAACATTGCTACACAAATCATCACTCTTTTTAGAACAGTAATTTCCTCCATTTTCACCCATCATCCACCACATTTTACCGTGGACTCTATTTAGGTCTTTTAACTCCAAAAAGAAAGAAGAAGCAACACACAAAAAAGCAGATCGATCGAACAAAACGATCGATCCTGAAAAGAAATGCCGTTCAGCGTACAGAGATCGGCGTTTAGTGCTTTTGAATAAAAACCTTATTAGCAGAGAAACGCAAACGCGGTTAGTTTGGAAAACGGGATTAATAAAAATAATAATAAAATTGAAAATGAAAAGAAGAGGAGGAAGAGGTTTATAGAGAGGTTGTTGAGAAGAAGATGGTAAAAAGGGGCGGAAGAACCAACGACGTAAAGGTGTAACCTTTCTGTCTGTTTGGGAAATGAATGGCAATTGTGTTCTAAAAACAGCTATCAAAACTCAAAAACGTTCCGTTACAAAAAATGAAAAATTATCGATGCTTCCAACTTTCTCTTTCTTCTGCTCTGTTCATTTGTGCTGTGTGTCGTGTCGTTCCTATGCTGTGGTGGTATTGTAAATTATTAAAAACCCTAATCTTATTATTATATATTCGCTGTTTTTTCGATGCCGCTTTTGATCGTTGTTCATCGATATTAATAAATATTTTATTTTTTTGTTTCAAACTTAAAGGGCACTATTGGGTATTTTATTTTTACGATACTACCACGCCGAGTCCCCTTTCCCCACGCGTTGTAACTATCGACTAGCTCGCGACACTTGGCACTAAGGTGTACAAATTAATACAACAACATAACAAGTAATAAAATAATAATAATTTTCATAATAGTAATTGTTTTTTTTACAAGATTCATAATAATAATTTTGATAACTCAAATATATACTCCTTTCCTCTCATGATAAGTTTTATTTGACATTTTTTATCATCTCGTATTATTTATTATATATAATATTAATTATTTTCTACTAATATATTTTTATTTATTATTTCTTAATTTATTAAATTTATTTACCAATTATAATTAGTAAAAAATATTTGAGTAAGTTAAATTTATTTTATAATTAAAATTAATACAATTAATTACTTTTTAAAAAATTGTGCACACACAAATTAAATGTTAAAATAAAAAGGATAGAGTAAATAATGTTAATAAATCATAATTCATAAGCAAAAGAAAATATATATTATTTAATAATATTACTCTTACAAATATTTAATTAACTTACTGTTCAATTTGTTTTAAGAAATTTAAGAATATGAGTAAAATAATTTTATATTGATGTTTAATAAAAAATTATTTTGCAATTTTATTTTTATATAGTTATTTAAAATTAATATTGTGATATAGAAAATTGATAATTTTTTATTAAATGTTAGTGGAAATTATTTGACTGATTTACTGTTAAAGTAACCTCAAAAGAATTAAATGATATTAATAGTATTAAATATTAACTAATGTTTTTTAAAAAAAAAAAACAAAACAAAATTAAGGTTCTTGTCTTTTTACGAAAAAAACCATGGTTTGTTTACTTTTATATATAAATTATTATTTTTCTAGGAGTATATGAGTATATTTTGGGAAAAGTGTTATTTTGTTTTGGTGTAATTGTAAAATAAAACAGATAAGCATGGCGGTATTTATTCTCCTTGGTATTTTACGGAATTTCCCAAGAGCAATACACGTGGCAGACAGCACATTTGTGCCCAATTTAGCTTTATAATATTCACATTCTTATTAATCGAGATTTTAAGATCATTGTGAGTGGGTCCAGTAGAGGAGAAGAGAAAGAAGGAAGGTGAATTAAGATAAGGTAGTACCTTAAACGTAGTAGTTGACGTCGTCGTTTCATCAAGGTCGAGTTATTATCTGTATGCACTGGAACAGTCCAACCCAATACTGGCACAACGGTTTCAAATATACTTTTATTCTTAATCAACATCACCATCATAAGAATATTCATTACTACTAATATTTTTCGTTATACACAAGTTATAGTGGGTTAACGAGAGGAGGAGAGTAAGATGAACACGTTGAGAATGGGACCCCTAAAATGGAAGCTGGCGGTGTTATGGGCCCCCACCACGAGCTTGTCGATACATTTTGGTCCTTTCCTGAGGATGTGGGCCTACCTTCAAACTGCCAACCATGCTACTTAACTAACGTCTCCCAAACGGCCCTCATTCTCTCTTATATTTGAATTATAATTCATTAACTATTTATTATTCTTCTTACTAATTCTCGCCAAATGTGATGATCCAATGTGCAAAGTATACCTTATAACAAATATTGAATCCCAACTTGTTAAAACTGTATAAACTCGAAAATCAATCAAATAAATTTTCAACATTATTTTAATACTTAAGCATAATCTTAGCATATACAAGCAGAACTTTTAACCCCTCCATTTTTATTTAATACACAACCAAAACCTTGTATAGACATATACAATATTTCACAACTTCATTTGTAAAGAATGTAACTTAGATAAATTTTCATTTGAACTTATAGATATATTTTTATTTCCCATATTACCAATTAACGAAATCCATAATTATAAATCTAATGTTCAAATTTAAAAACAATATTATAGCTACAAATATGTGTATAAATGTTATTTAGTACATAAAATTATAAATTATGTTGTCGTTGAAATATTTTAAAAAATAGTTTTATTTTTATTTATTCAAATTTTATCATATATTTATTATATTTTATCATTCAATATTATAAATTAATTTAATATTTTAAAATATTGTATTATATAAAAGTTGAAATGTTGTAAATAATCTTTTAAAATCTCCACACTTTTACAAAATCTTCAATTTAGCGACCCCATTAAATTACTATCTAATATATATAATGGACAATGTTAATGTGGCAATAAAGTAATAATAAGATGTACATTATATACTTGGAGCTGATGTGGATATTAGTGCTGCTGACGCGGCAACGACATATGGCACTGACTTAGCGATGACATATACTTAGAGACTATAACCACTCGTCTCAATTCTCACATATGTATGATTAGGGATGGCAATGGTTAGGATTTGGGTAGGGTACTACAGTACCCGTACTTATACCCGCACTTTAAAAAAATATCCATACTCGTGCCCGTAGCCTCTTGGTATCAACTTTAATACTCGTACCCTTACCCTCTGGGTACGTAAGTGCTTGTATCCGTACCTATTATCCACACTTTAACTAAAATAAATTGATAAATAAATATTATTTTGTAATTAAATTTAAAAATGATAAATATCACCTATAGTCCCTTAACTTAATTTCAGTTAACGGTTTAGTCTTTTATCTTTTTTTTTTCTTCCCGATTTTGTCATTTATTTTAATTTTAAGTGATAATTTAATCTTTTTTGTTTTAAAATGTTAACAATGTTATCCTTTGTTTTACAAAAATTCATCAAAATTTTCAAACAAAACTCATAAATTTAGTTATATTCTGTAATATAAAATAAACTTTATCAAATTTGTAACTCAAATCTTCAAATAAATTCATATTTGTCATTCTTTATTTGATGTTGTTAGAGATAAAAATATGAGTTTATTTAAAGATTTAAGTTATAAATTTGATGAAATAACATTATATTGAGGATGATAATTAATTTTACGTGTTTTGTTTGAAATTTTTGATGATTTTTTTGAAATTTTGCATAAAATAAAGATAAAATTGTTGACATTTTAAAACATAAAAGATTAAATTGTCACATAAAATTAAAATAAATGACCAAATCGGGGGAAAAAAAAGATAAAAGACTAAAACGTTAACTGAAATTAAGTTAAGGGACTATATGTGGTATTTACCCATTTAAAAATTATCCAAATATCATAAATTAAATCATAAAATATTATAAACTAAAATATTTTATAACTCAAAACATTTCAAGTGAACACTCGTTACAATACACATTCAAATATCTATAATAATATTTTATGAAGTTGCAAGTCTTACGACAATATTATTTGAGATCAGTAAAAACAATTTATAAGTTGCAAGTATAATTATAAAGACACAATTAATAAGATATAATTCTTAGTTATAAAGTCACAATTATTTAACTATTAATCATAATCAAATTTTTAAAAAGTTTGCAGATGTTTATCTTTTAATTTGATTATAAATATTGTAATGGTCTAATGATATTAATAGATATTAAAACATAAAGAAAAACAATTAATTAAACTAAATATTAATGTAATAAATAAATAAATAAATAAATAATATATTTATATAAGTGCGGGTGCGGATACTATAGTACCCGTACCCATACCCGCTTAATTTTGCGGATAATTACCCGTCCCCGTGCTCATACTTATCTAATTGCTATCCCTATGTATGATCTTACTTCCTAATCAATTAGTGAGATGAATAAGCAACCGGGTCTTGCATTTTTCAAAAACGTGTGGGTCTCTCATAATCTCATAGCTGCTTCTAAGTGCTTTTTCAATTGGAATGAAGATTCCTCTCAACTTCTCATTCCTTACGACAAAAACAATCTTGTTTATCATCTTCCTAATCTTATAACTACAATTCAAATTATATGCTAATCCCATTTAGAAAAAAGAAAATCATCCGTAACCAGTTACACTATACCAGTACGTCATAACATAACATAGTCAAATTAGATTTTTGTGTATGTATATTTACAAATTACTGGTACATATTGACATCACATTAAATAAAAATTTACAGTCACAACAACCTTCCAGAGGGAAATCGGAGGAAATCACGTGAACCAAGAACTCGAGCAGAAAACCTATGAGACTCACTAAACCCGAGTTTCCTTCCTTCTTTACGCACCCTACCTTTATCCTTATACACCTCCATTCCAACCTTAACCTTCACATCACTCACCAAATCCCACAACGCTTCCGAATTCACCAAATTCACCATCACCTTCTCCCTACAATCTTCCAATCTCTTCAAACAACAAACCAATTCCACAACCTCCCCGAATTCCAAAAACCCTAATCTCTCCTTAAATTCACTCAATTCAACACACACCTCTCTTTGAATCACCACCCAATCTTCACACACCAAATTCACTATCTCATCAACCATCTTGTTCTTGTTCTTGTTATCATCGTTGTACACATGATTCGGTCTCTTGCAAATTCCTTCAACCAACGTAACAAAGGAATCAAACTCCGTTAACAAAACATAATTCGTCAGACCAGAAACTCTCTCCGACGAAGATTCAGAGTTTCCGACGAAGAAAAACCCTAGAACCCGCGAAGTGCAGAGAAGCTGTTCGATGTGTTGCGCGAACCAACGAACCCAAGACGAAAGTTCCCACGACGTCGGATTTGTGTTACGTCGGAAATTTGAGAGGTTGAGGTAGTTTCTACCGCCGGCGGAAGGATAAACGGAGAGTTGATCTTGGAGGATGAAACTTCCGTGGTTGATGATGTGGTGAACGACGATTAAGCATTTGAGAGCGACGGCGGCGGAGTTGGTGTTTTGGAGACGGTCCATTAGGATTTCTAGAAAGGTTGATGCGGTGGCGCGTGAGTCGTCAGCGGAGGAGATGAGCGTGGAGAGGTGTTCGGGTGCGGGAGGAGTAAAGGTGTCGTGGCTTGTGACACGTAAGAGGGATAGTTTTGTGGGTTTTGAGAGTAACGCTGCTTTGCTTTGTGAAGCTTTGTCTTTGATTATTCCTATTATTAGTTCTTTCAGTTTTGTCATGTTTTGGTTGTTTCCGTGTTTTTCTTCCTTAGAAGGTAAACGAAACGCGAACCGACACTTGCGATCGCCGAAGCTGTTTTATAATATTAATTTTTATTCTTTGAGATGGAGCAATAAGGTTTGAACTTTGAACACTGATAACCAATTGGACCGGCTTTGATTATGAAATTAAGTTGTGCATACTTCACATCTCATTTTCAATATCCACTGGCAGTTTTTCTTATAATCTAATTTTAGAACTATTATATGGAATAAAAAAAAAATATGATCAACAGTACTAGTGTAATACTAGCAATGAACTGAATAACTCTTCAAATTTCAATAACATCTTGAAAGAAAAAACACTCTTCAATAATAGTATTAGGCATTCTAATTTCATAATTTTTACTTTTAAACAATAATTAACTCCATTTTCTATTGTTTTTCATCCAAAAAAAACTTTTTTTCCCTTCATATTTGTAGTATAACTTTGTCACATGTAAGATTAAGAAAAGTAACAATAAAGGGATATGTAGATTTTCTAAATTCTAAGCATAGAGTAGGAACTGGGAATAGATCATAAGACCGGCTGAAAGGGCTTAAGGTTGGACCCCCTATTTATCATCCAACCAATTCATTTAATAAAAAATGCTAGACTCAAATGATTTATTAAGTCCATACCTAAACGGGATAAGGTTAAGTTGACAAAAAGTTTATTAAAATATCTGTAATAGTTATGTTTCATCTATTTCCTATTAACTTAAATAAGAACTTTGGTTGTGAATGGACAATTTTAGGCATTTATAGAAAATGATAACAAATTCTACTGTTTGTAAGTTATATACAATAAATTATATTAAAATAAATGAATATTTTTAAAATATAATGATATAGATTTATTGATTAGATTTATTTAATAATATTTTTTCAATGATGATTTGAGAAAATTATTGTTTATTAGAGATCAATATTTAAAAATTAGACGAAGTAAATTATGTGATTCGTTAATATATATAATAAATTACTCCTTTATCTTTTTTATATTTAATATGTTAATTTTTTTTAGTTTATTAAGTTAGTAATTTATTTTATAAATTTAGACATTGTTGCTTCTAATTTTAAATTAATTAAATTAAAATTTAAAATACTAACATTTTTTTAATAAATCTTTCACTAAAAATAATTATAATTGAAATAAGATTAGGATACATAACATAAGTCCTGCACCATGTAGCATCTTTTTCCACGTTACATTAACTAGTCACACTAAATCTAATGTTGGGTCCTCCACACCAAATCATTCCCTCACCACCCAAATCCTACACAACAATTTAGTTGAAAAGTTGTTGTGTAGGATGCACAATTTAATTAGTTTGTGTATGGTAGAAATAATCTATGACTAAAAGTAATATAATATTATAACTTTTATAAATATAAAAGACTACTTGATACATACAAAAAAATTAAAAAACTAAAATGATATTTAAGTATAATTTAAAAGACTATTAGATGTATTTTAAAGATTATAAATAAATTAGGTATACATGTTAGACTCACTTTAGATACACAAATATAATTCTTTTGTGGGTGCTCTTAGTTTGTCAAGTTGGTCTATTTAAAATAAAACATCACAATATTTAAATTCATATATATATAATTCTAATAAAAATATGTACTAAATTTTTATTGTTATGTTTACGCTGTCGTAGAATTTTGTCTATTCAATTCTATGTCTAATGGTTTGTATCATTGAGGTGTTCAAAACATACATTTTAAAAGCTTACAAATTTTTCAACACCACTAAATATAGAATTGAATAGACCAAAATAAATTAAACTAAAATAATGGTTTAATTAATTGTAAATTTTCAAAAACATACATTTTACAAGTTTTTCAACACCACTAGACGTAGAATTGCAACTTATCCAAAATAAATTAAACTATGATAGACTTTTTTCTTTTTTTACTATAATTATGATAGACTTAGGTTAGGTGTTAAAAATCTTAGTGTGGACTGACCTTTTCCACCCCTAAGTATATCTTAGGAAAATTATTTTATTTCAATAAACATTAAATAAAGGCGAATTATTGATTGGAAATTTTATGGCTAAAACACGGTACATAAACATTAGACTTAAATTATATTTTTATTTTATTTTTAAGTTTCAGACTTTTAAAAAAATAAAAATTTGACCCCTTTCTATTGATACAATTTCAAACAATATATTTATGAAGAGATTTGAATATTCATCTATTAAATTTAGAGATTTAAATCTTTTTTTTCTCTAATGTTTTGAGAAAAATAGACATAAGAACAATTTTGTTAAATTTTTTATAAAAAAAAAATAGAATTGTGTTTATCTTCTCTAAACATAGGAGAGAAAATAAGAAAAGAAAACAAAAAAATCATTCAAAAAAAAACAAAGGACCACAATCTGGAATGATGGAGTGGTCACATTGGAAAAATGCGCCCAACTAAGAGAGATAAAGTGTTGTGTGTACTCTAACTCTAACATGTGTACTCGTAGTTCGAAACTAAAATGGAGATCGAATCAAATCAATTTTGAAGACGAAAGGGCAGTTGGACACACCACCATATGTGGTTAAGACTCAATAAATGGTGGTATCATGGTATGTGTCTAAGAAAGTAGTCGTGCATAGGCAGGTGGATGATTAGATTATTTATTATATTTTTAAATTATCTATAAATAATTAAAATTTTAAAGTAAATAATTTTTTTTACTTACTTTAATTTAAAATGAATAAAGTAGATAAATAAATAAAAAAAACATATCACCTTGATAAACTTTAAATTAATGAAAAATTAAATTATTATATTTCAAATATTTTAAATATTAATTGATAAAATTTATTTTTAATTAAAAATGTAATATATTTTTAAATTAATTAAACCACTATTTTTATCAAATGCTCAGTAACTTAACAACTATTAACTAATTTACTAAATATAGTTAATATGTTTATATTTAAATATCAATTGTCTAAAATTGATATATAGACTTAACACAAATTTTAAAATAATGCAAGAGTTTATTCAAAATTGGTTGCATTACATATGTTATCAAATCACTTGGATAATGTTCATATGTAAATGGAAGATATCTTACAAATCGATTGAGCTGATTTTTCCAAATTTTAAAAGTCCCAAAAAAAGAATGGAAAATGAAATTGTTTTTCCATGAGTCAACCTTTCCAAAACAAACAATCACAACTATGCGAAACGAAAGCGGAGGATAGTGGTGGAGCCTGTAGAACAACCAGGCTAGAAAGCTAATTAAAAGATCCACATTTTTTTTCTATAAATATATTTCATTTGAGCACGAATAATATGAATACATGACATTTCCTTTCTAGCAAACATAATAAAATTTGTTTGTCTCGTAATAAAATTAGTTATATAGTTTTGATGAAAATATAATAAAATTTTACAATGTATCAACGACAAATCAAACTCAATTAAAACATGTAGTCTTTCTTTAATGTCATCAACTACTGTTTGTTTTGACAAGTTCACCTTTACCATTCTATAAACACATGTTAATCCCAAATTGCCTTAGCTCTTGGAACATTGCAGCCTCAATGTTGCACTTAAATTTCTCTAAAATTGGCTTATTCCACTTGACTGGACCATGTAAATGTGCACTATTATTGTTGGTCCTACTAGTGTTTTTCCTGGACCGAAAGCTATTCGATAATGTGATATTTGACCTTTGAGAGAAAGATTGAAATCAACTTCTTAGCAGCATCACATACCTTCTCGTTCCTCTTGCACCAAATATATCAAAGATTCATCGAGGATTGTCGCCTTGATCCCAACTTCAGGTCGCATAACAACTTAAAAGTCAACCTATTTAGATTTGTTATGCTCTATTTCCAATTAACAACCTACTACCATAACCCAATTGGTTTCCAAACTTCCTTGACATGTTTGCAGTATCTAGACTCATAAAAAAACACTCACAAAAAGGGAAATTGTGAGTACAAGGAACATTATTCCTAATCAAATTGACTCTAGTCGAAAGACAACAGTACAACATTCTTGACAACAATAATCTTATTTTTTGTAGGACTTTTAACTTTCATAACTATACGGAATACCCTTCTTTTCTAAACTCCGTGTTGTCTATCAATTTTTATATAATAGTATAATATGCTAACCAGAGATTAAGTACTTTGTCTCTAGTTTTGCTTTAGACTAAAGAATCTTGTTGAGCAACATCACATAGTATCATATTCTTTATAACACTAATACCTTATTGGGTGCTAAAAATAGTCTCTACAATCTCATAATTTCACTCCCTATAATTATAGTCAATGAGATGATCCAACATATATTTTCTAATCCCGCAATAGGATGATTTGTTTGAACAAAAGATCCACATTACTTTAGCCTAAAAAAAAAACGCTTTGTCCCCTAATTAAGTTCGTCTTACACGGGTTTTAATTCAAAAACATTAAACTACTTATACCTTAGTGTTGGTTTGAGATCTGCTATGATTTGAAGCCCAACACCATTTTCTTTTCTTTCAAATTTTACCTTATACCCCGTATTTATATTTATACTCCCATAAATTTTTAAAAATGTAAAATATATTTTTGATTTTTTTTTATTATTTTACTAACTATCAAATAATTCAAATTTTTTGGTACATAAAAGATTTATGAAAATTGTAAAAAAAACTTTTTATAAGATTTTCGGTACACAAACTTTTATATATA
>JBBPBT010000036.1:5916677-5932525 GCA_037974875.1 Cicer bijugum
ATTTATTTGATCCGGAAAAAAAATAGAAGAAAGTGGTTGAAAAAATATAATTAAGTTGATAATTTATCTACAAAATAGGATAGAAAAAAATTGTTAAAATAATTTAAATTTATCTATAAAACATAAAAAAGTTGTTAAAATAATATAACACGTTATTTATTTAGAGACATTTAGTCAACAATTTTTTCTCTTCAATTTAATATATTTTATTTTAGTTTATGAATAATATTTTATTTTTTAAAATATTATAATTATTTTAATTTTGTTAAATAAATAATTTTCTATTTGCAAAAATGAAAAGAGAAAAAAAATATTCAGTCGTATATTGGGATGCAACCTTCTATTGAATTTAAAAAAAAACTTCCTTCAACCCATCGCTATGTGGAATTGCGATAATTTATTGGATTTCAAAAGTAGAGCATATTGATTTTTTTTTTAAGCTGTGACAATTTTGTGTAAAAATTAAAATAAAAAAAATATATTTATAAAAAAATCCACAAAATCTATTTAAAAACTACTTTTTTAAATAAAAATAAAGAAAAAAATAATTAAAATATGTAATTTAGGGAAAAGAACCTTAAGAGCATCTCCAACGGGAGGTAAAATGAGTTCGTCCCCGTGTAATTACTTAACTTCTAGTTTTTTTGTGGGTTCACAGTTGGAGTTGTGCGAAGTGTCATCACGATACTGTCAGAAAGGAACGGTGCTTCATAGCAGTTAACTTTTATTAATTTATTAATAATAATAAATTTATTATTTTTTATTAATTTATAGTCGTTAACTTCTTTTTAATTTATTAAATAATAATAATTTTGTAACTATTACTTTTTTTTAGTTAATATATCACCGTTAGCCTTTTTTTTTCCTTTCATTACGATTGTTAGCTCATTAATAGAAACAATTTGTTACTCATACTTTTTCTTCACAATTTTTGTTAGAGAATTTTATTATTTACTTTATCATTTTTAATTATTTATGTCATATATTTAACAAATTGTAATTTTGGTCCCCCTATTTTAGCTGAATCGCAAAAATAGTTCCCCTATTTTGTTTCTCCCCATTTTTGGTCCCCAAACAGAATTTTGGTTCAAAATTTGATGAAATTTCATTTTTTAAAGTCATATTACACAATTTATGATCATATATTTCAGGTACAATTGTTGCAAATGAGATCTTGAGTCATTGTGTGACTTAAATAAATGCAAAAAAATAAAAATTATGAAGTTTTGGACCAAAATTCTGCTTAGGGACCAAAACTGGGAAGAAACAAAATGAGGGGACTACTTTCGCGATTCAGCTAAAATAGGGGGACTAAAACTGCAATTAAGCCATTAATTTTTATTATTGTTATAAAAATTTAAGTTCAATTTTATTTTAATTTAAATTTTTTATTTTTATTTTAATTTTAATTTTAATTTTAAATTAAATTTTATTTTTATTTTAAATTAAAATAATGTATAATAATATTAATTAGAATATTTGAATTAATATTTTAAGTTATAATAAAATTAAATATAAATAAAATATTAATATATAAATTAAAGTTATGAGATATAATATGGTTTTTTAAAAGTTAAACAATACAGAAGGAATCAATTGATTAAAATGTGACATAGTAAAATCTATTTAAATGGAGTTCACCGTTTGGAGTAAAAAAAGAACGAGTTCCTTCAAGATGATATGGCATAGTGGACCCCATCTAAAGAACACATCTTGAGTTCACCGCTGATATTGTATATAGAGAACTCCAAAATGAGATGAACTATAAATCTTTCACATTATTTTAAAAAATATTGATATGATTTAGGTTAACACATTAATATTATCTTTTAATAGTATGTTAGAAAATAATATATTTTTTTTATTTTACTGTTTCGACTCTTAATTTTATCATTTAGATCACTAAAAGGTGTATACAAAAAATTTATAAGAGTTTTTGTGATTACCTCTTACACTATTTCACGCATGTACCAAGTTTGGGATGGAGCACAACAACAAATCACTGGATATATATATATATAAATAAAGAGTCACCCATATATATATATATATACTCTATCTATCTCTTTAATTCTTATATTTCTTTTTGCTACATTTGTTTGTCTCTAAATGCAAAAAGAAATTATAAATTTTTAGATAATTTTTTAAATCTATCTCTTATTAATCAAATTAAATTGTCTCAAAATATGAAAAACTTAACAAAAAATTATTATTGTGAAACACGTATCTGTTTTTTTTTTATCAAAATTAATTTACAATACTTTTATTAATTATAAATTAACAAAAGTACTAATAATATAAATAATAAATTATATTATAACAAAAGTACTAATAAATAATATAAATTATTATTGTGAAACATGTATCTTTTATTTATTTAATAAGTTAAATAAAAATATGATATATATTAAAATTAATCGTTATTTTAGTAGATATAATAAGTATAAAAATGTTTAAATTCCACCTCTATAATGTAACATTCTCTATATGTAGTCCCTCATTTGAATTAAATTTACTGATGTAACACGGTAACTAGGATAAAAATTATTTTTCCTTTTTTTAATTCCATTTGTCATTAATACTAACAAAACAAAATTACCTTACTGAAATTAAATTTAAAAAAAATGAAAAACCCAATCACTCTAGTACTCTTCGTTAAGTTTTTTTTTTCCAATTTGGAAGATGATGAACCTTAGTTCTCTTCTTTGTGTGTTCTTCGAAGTGTTTGCGGGGGTAAGAAAAGTAGTTCGCTTATATTATTCCTAGAGCCCATTAGGCCCACTATCACAATGGGCCTTGAAAAAGTACTATTTCCTGACTAAAAACCAACGTAGCCTTAACGCCCGTTATTTACTCGATGCCGTTATTTAATCTTAATTTTATCATAATGATTTGTTTTTGGGTTTTTAGTTTTTCTCAATCTCAAACTTCCAAAGCTGTTTTTGAATCTATCTCTCTAAATATTATGAGTTCTAACATGATATCCGAGCATGGTTGTGATATTCTCACTGCCACCACACACACAACTTCTGCCACTTTACTATGTCATATTTTATCTTGGTTCCTTTGATTTCCAATAGTAATGATGATTACTAGGGTGATTAAAAAACGATAAATTATAGATTGTATTTAGAAAATCGTAAGCTAGTCACAGTTATTGAAAGGCAACGTATGTCTCGCCTTAAAAAACTCAAATAACCTACTGATTTAGTATTTGAAAAAATCTTCAAAATCACATTTTGGACAAAACATATAACAAAATTTTCATACACGCAACCTACAATCATCTTAGCACTTTATTTGGATTAAGTAATTTTTATAGAGTTAAACACAAATATTAATGGTAGTGGTTAGCAATAATATATTATTTATTTTTATCACAATGTAAAAGAGATTATTCGATGTTTTTAAACCATTATTTTTACCACAATATAAAAGAGATTATTCGATGTTCTTAAACCACAGCTAAGTTGATGATATTATATTAAAAATTACACGATTGAAAAGTTAAGTCGATGATATTATATTAAAAATTACACAAGACAAATGATAAATCAATTAGATAAACTCTAATACAACTGAGACAATTTTAATTCGATGTAAATGTCTTTTTCGACATATAATTTTTTTATTTTGTATTGATGTTATATTGAATATGTAATAAAATTATATAAATTGTATAAATTTTAATTATCATATTTTAATTAATATTTATCACTTCTTATAATATATTTTTTTTCAAAATCCGCTTCAGTTTGAATCCACCTGTGTTGCAAATCTTGGTCCCAATGGTAGTTTATCGTGACTTTCATGAAGTCACAAATGTTAGCTTTTGTTTTGCAGTGGAGTATCACCGTGGTTTTCTAAAAAACCAAACATATGCTTAATTTCTTATGGTGATTTTATTCTATAAATTAGTTCTAAAAGAATTGCACTAATTTTGAATAAATGATATTTGAAGAAATGTACTCGAACTTTTTATTCTTCATTTCAGTTTATATAGTTTGTGATAACGAATAACAAAGTATTTCGATCGTCTACACTGGATTTAGCATACTGTGAAACACAAGTTTCCTTTTTCCGTGATCATTTCAAGAAACCATGACACCTTGTACTGCATGCTCACCGTTATAGAGAACGTCCCAATCTGCATGCATGCTCAGTAACAAATAAATAAAATGTATGATAACAAGTGTCGTGTAGACGTTTATTAAGAAAAAAAAAATTATCTGAAGAATTTTTTTTTCTTTTTTAAATTTTAAAATGTAAAATATATAATTTTCAAAATTTTATTTTACAGTTAAACTCTTAAAAAGTGTCTTATTGTTATTTTTTCTCATCAATAAAATAGGACAAATCTGAAAGAAAAAAAAAGGGATAAAAAAAAGGTATGGAGGTGAAAGTTGATTTTGGACTTTGGTGTAGGTGAGATCTGGTATTTTCTGTCGTACGAGGCTTATAAATAAATTATTTATTTATTTATTATCCTCACGTGCGCTGCCTTGAATAACAACATGTTCTCATCCACGGTCAGAGTCAGAGCACAAATGTTGATTTGGCTGCTTTTGTTTCGTAAGTTAGAAGAAATTTGCAACGTAACCGATGTGTCATGGAATTAAATGGGTCATTCAATTTTAATGCGTTGAAAATTATTAGTCAATTCGAATTAGGGAGGGTAATGTGTAGGATTTAGGTAGATTAGCAGAGTATATGTATTTATGTTTATGTTTTATATTAATATTTTATAAATTTGTATTCAAGAAAGAAAAAATTGTACTCGTATTTAAATTATGTGTGGATGATAATTTTTTTAATAAAATGGACAGTACCCATATTTTAGTTCAATAGTTTTATGTGGTATATTTTTTGTGTCCAGTATATTTAATGGGTATTTTTCATTGTCTAAAACTTTTAAATTTTGGGTCATGAAAATAGTGTATTTTTAATTCTCGTAAAACGGTGTACTTTATAGTTTATTTACTCCTAATTCTCGTAAAAAGATATCAAAACTTTATTTTTCTTAATTAGAAATAGAGAATAGAAACAAATAAAACAAAAACAGAATTTTATGAATTTCGTATTATTTAAGGCTGTATTAATCCTGAATGTAATTATAATTATTATTCTAAATAGTTACATCGTAATCATTGACTCAATTTTCTGATATTGGATTACATCACTTTCGTTGAAGATTGCATTAAAAATTAAAGAAACCATCGAGAAGCAAGATTAGATTAGACGCATTCGTATAACTCGTTTATTGTGTCATCCCTAATTTCTAAATATGATGACAATATTAATAAGTAACACGAAGCTTCGACGAAAAACGTACTTGTGGATTTCCTATGCGTTGCGCCTACGACAAATGAAACTATAAAACGGTAAACCGCACGTACAAAACATTATCAATCAAAATATGAAGTTGTCAGAGTTAGAAGCAGCAGGAACAAAGTGCAAAGAGCACCCAAATTACAGGCAACTACCTGGTGTTTGCTCTTATTGCTTAAGAGACAAACTTTCCAAGCTATGCAACAACAAACAAATTCACCATGTACCGCAGTCTCCTCTACCCTTTTCTTCAACCTTATCAAATTACATGTCTCAAGCTCATAGCCGCCGTCACCGCCGTCACACTTCTAGTGTGATGGATTCTGCTTCTTCCATGGTTGGATTCGATTATGAGTTGAAGAAGAGCAAGTCGGTCGCTTTTGTTTCAAGAAGCCAAATTAGGGATAGGGAATTCAATGGAGATAACAAGGGATATAATAAGAAAGGAAGCTTTTGGTCCAAGCTACTCAAATTGACAAGAAAGGACCCCAAGGAAGCCTTCATGCATTCAAGAACAATGAGGGAGAAAATGGGTTGACTTTTTGTAAACAGTTTGATAAAACTTAGATCCACTTTTTTTAATAACTTAACTACACATAATTAAATTGTACTTGTGCAATTTGAAGTATTCATTCTTTTGTTTAGAAATTTTCGATTACTTACTTTACTCTCTAAAGTAAATTACTCGACTTGGAGAAGCTAAATCTGAATTTACTGCATTTATGTGATTAATTTGGAACGTGTATTAACTCCTGTATAGCAGACTATCTTTCCTTCTTTACATTGCATTGGGCTATATACTAGCAAAGAATGAAAAGACAAGAAAGCCAAAGAAAGTATGCAAGATTTTCCCACTACTGTACATGATAATTATGTACTTGAATTACCAATTCTTGAATACTTACCGACATCTTGCCGAAACTATCGATATCATCTAGAAGAACCGGAAATATTAGCCCCTATATCCTCATTGTTGTTAAAGACTTGATGCATTGAGGGCTGTTTCAGTCTGTGAACTATATATCAAGGGATTCAGATGAGGAAACATGAGTGATCCTATTTTGTTGTGTTTGCCGTACGGGTAAAAACCCTTTGGCACCTATGTCAGTCTTGAAACTCTGAAAACCTTTCTTTAATGTTTGCCATGTCGAAACCAAACCAGAAGCTTCAGAAGTATTACCATGATCAAGCAAGGAAACCTTAGCAGAGTCTAAGTTTGTCTCTTCTGCTTTATATTTAGATGTTAGTCCACTCTGCTGTCTGACAGCAGCATACTTGCTGCTGATTGCTTCCCTGCTCGAGCTATATCTCCTTGTCTCTTCCTTCATAGTTTTGGACAGACGTCCGTTAATTTCTGCGTTAATTAAGGTAGAAGTTCCCTTCATTTCAACACCATTCTCCTCCTGAACAATATAAGTTATAACATGAGTGAAACTGTCTGAAAAAGCAGAGTAACAAATATTATATCTTTGCAGATGTCAAAGTCACCATGATGTTAAGCTACACATACTGCAAGACAGATGAAAATAATGAGAAATGATATTTTTCGGGTGGCATGTCGACATACCATAATAGTGTTGCTTGATTCTACATCAATACTATTAAAATTCTTTGCAAGTGGAACAACTTGCTCGCCTACTTTACGTCCTTGTTCAAGCCAATACCGTTCTACAAATTATATGAATTCAATCATCAGCAATGGTATCACAAAATTCAATATCCCACATTACATTAAGGTTTACTGGTTTATACAAGATTTGTCATTTAACTTGAACTAGAGCTTTAATGACTAAGAATTCTTAGCACACATACCTTTCTGCAAGATAACTAACCCTGATGGATGAAAACCATCCATATCTTCAGCTTCAGTTTTGAAAATATATCTCCTCCAACTTCCCAGGAAATCAAATACCCTGTCAAAGAAGTTGCTTGCAACCAAAAGGGTGTATATAACCATAATAAGTGGAAAGATTTTGTTAAATTTATCTCCAAAGAAAGGGACAGCATTATCAATGTTCCCCATTCGCTGCAATCAATTACAAAATGAACCAAGTTAGAAAGAAAAAAAAGAAAGACAATTTATAGGAAAAGTGTTTTGATACAGAGTTGGCAATAATTTATTAGTTGGGTTAAGGAAAAAGAAAATTTCAAATATGGGTCAGTACACTAAATGGAAAATAGTAGTACATTACATCTTTTTCTACTTACCATATGTTGTGCACCCAATCAGTATAAAAATGGCAATTTCCAGTATTATTAAGAACTAAGAAGTGATTTGGTACTTGTTACAGAACTTTCAAGATATCTTTCAATTGTAATAGGATATATTCAAAGATCATACAATATCTTTAGAATACATTCTGGAACCAATTATTCATATATTGTTGATTGATTAAGTTGTATATTTTAATAGTTTGTTCCAAATATCCATTATTCAAGTAGGGTTATTAGTCACGAAGTTAGTAGGATTACATTAATTGTTACTTAATCCATCTATACATACACAGGGAGTGTTTGGAAGAGTTCATTTTTATTTATATCTCGACAAAATCACTTATATTAATGTTTGGACACACTTATAAAAACAAGTTAAAAAACATCTACATAAATTGTTTTTAGCTTATTCTAATAAGTTCTCCATAATAGATTATGAACAAGTGCTTCATTGAACTCCCTAAAGTACTTTATTATATAAGCATTTAATTCAACTGTTTATCAAATACAGCATAATAAAGTAGGAGCTATAAGGGTGAATACATATTTGTGGGAAAATTCTCGGGTTGGGAGGAGTGATAGTATCATTGTCATATTAGCATATTCATGTTTGTAATTAAAGAGTTAAGATATTATTTGTATATTTAAATTAAAATTAAAAAGTTACTTTACTAGTTAATACTTATTAGTATAAAGTAGAACCCCAAGCATGAAACCAAACCACGATAAAAGAATTACCTGTTCAAATATAGTTGTTTTATGAGACCCTAGGCGAATGAGATTGAGAAAGTTGTATGAAACAGGGGGAGCATAACGAGCAATCATACTGGGAACAAGATAGAAAATAAATTATGTATGTGAGATGGCACCAGCAATTCAAGAAACAGAAATAAGTAGCAGTGACAGTAGTTAATATTACTTACGAGCATATCATAAGCAGGCTAACTGAGCTGGTCTGTCTGGGTGTCAATGAGTAAAACACCAGCCTTCCAATTTTGAACAAGGAGAAGTATGTGCAAATGCACATGTACATGAGTGGAACAAAAGCAAAAGCCTAAGCAAGAAATTGAAGATATGCGATTCAGAAAGCAGCTTTTAAGCATTCCATTAAAGCAAAGAGATATCATGTGGTATTCCATGAGTAATTGATTAATTTGTATGTACTGAAAAGTGTAAAATGATTATTAATGCGTCCAATCAAATTTCACCATTTAGATATGTTATAATATTATTTTCTAAAATACCTGCACAATTATCTAAGTGGTGAGGTGTCACTGGATAGATGTATAAAACTATTTTATAATGTTACATAGAAATTAAATTCTGAATAATTAGCATGAATCGATTTCATGCATAACCCAACTCCAAAACACAGGTGCAGCTTACTAATAATATGCACCCCAAAAGAAGCCAAATCACTCAATCACAGGGAAGTTCATATGGGACACGTTAGATTTCATTCTTTAAATTATATTAAGATTTTCTATATTCCAGAATGAAATTTCATCAAAAACTTTCTTTCCACAATGTGAAATACTCTGTGTGTGTGTGTGTGTAAAATTTGGTCTACCTGCACAAGCACCTCCTGTGTTCCAACAGATTTTATAAGAATTGAGAAAAGAGATAGATCAACACTGGGCAGAAGAGTTGCCTCTGCCAGAAGAATTGCAACAGACATGATACCAAGTATAACAGCCAACCCTTTTTCAACTTGTTTTCTCAAAATGCATCGCCAGAAAAATTCTGCAAAGAATCACCATTTATTCAGAACCCTAGACCAAATCTTCTTTATACTATGTAGTATGTTTGGACATAAACACATGCAACGTTATTCAAATGCATGCTATAGAATTAATGAAAACTTTCAAAGGCCTTATAATCAATCATGGACTCTTGAGACTATCACATTCATCTTACGAATGGAGATTGCATTATTAAGGAATCATGGAAATATGACAAACAATTACCACCCACCATCTCATTCGTCTCTCAAATATATAAAGGAGGATTTCTGAGGGATAGGCGTGAGCAAGCAAGTTGATGAACTATGGAGTAAGAGAGTTAATGCAATTCTCTTCAAGAGAGAGTTGCACTCTAGATTTCCATCCTACTTGGCAAGACATATCATAATCCATTCTAGCTGGGAGAGATTGAGAAAAACATTTGCTTGGTCAAGAGAACATTTTGTTTGGATCCTAAAATCCTGTGATACTTCTGTTTCATATTGACAGGGTTTTCCACATCAAAAGTCTTGGTGTTATTTCTTCTTCTTTTACTCTATTTTTCTTGTTGTCTACCTGAATCACACAGGTAGGGATATTTTTCCAATAATTTACCGACAAGGTTAACTCGACAGTCTCCTTATATATCATGATGAAATAATACAAGCACTGATTGTGGCATGAAACCAAATTGAGAAAGTTAAAAAACATATTGCATGACAGAGGAAAAAGGTAATTTAAGAAACTTTAAAAACAAAAACAGCATGATAAGTATGATTACACTATATGGACTTCATACAAGGTTTGTTAGTATCAGATTCAAAGTTATCTTTTTCTTCAAAACCTAGGAAACTTCCATTGACAAACTTCAATTTTTCAAAATTACTGTAGTATACATAATTGTATTGATTACTAGTTCACTGTGTTAAAACTGGTAAAACAGAGACGAAAAAAAATGAGAAACAGAAGAATCAGATACTCAGAATCAAAGTGATTTTGATCTTAGTGTTATTCAATGGTAAGAATCGTTACAAGATTAGAGAGCAATCGTTACAGGCTTAGAGAGAGAAACCACTGATTCCCAATGAATCAGTCCTCCAATTTCCTCTTTTCTCCAAAAAACTCCTAACTGCCTCCAACTGATTACTATTTATAGTAATAGGTTTTGGTTCCCAAATTTCTAACAGAATAACAGCTAGCCTATTAACAAACTAACTAACTAACCTGTACATTATTTTTATTCCTTCTCACATATACATTTCCAAACCTCGACTTATTCTTACTCCTATCACATTGTGTGCATATACAATTATGTACTGTAAGAACAGTAGTAAAAATTTGTTGCCATATTTATGTTAGAATATTAGTTAGCTATAGTTATGACAGTTGTAATAGCTGTCGATTAGCTCCACAATTAGTCCTTTTAGTACTCAATGTACTCACAGCATACAGTAATAACATCTTTGCCCAACACATAAATCAAACAATGTCATAATATCTTATCACTAATCCTTCCTAATGACAAACAACCTAAATCTAAAAGCCTTTTTAATGATTTGGCCTATAATTTTTCTTGATCTCTACCTCTAAGATGCATTCACGGTATACAACAAAAAATTGATAGTTTGTACACATGAACTACACTTTCTCCCAAATATTGTACGTTTAGACATGGTATCAAAGTTTTACCATCTGTTGCAACCCATGTGTATCTATCTGCTGTAATGGGTCTCCCTAAAACTACATTGTATATTATTTTGCATGTTCCCGTGTCCCTGGTGGCTGATTGATTTTTTTCTTCAGATGCTAAAGGTATTTTTCTGTCTTTTCGAGGTGTTTGATGCATGACAAAGGTTCCCACTAAATGTTTTTTGAAATGGCCAGCCATAACCAAGGAGTAGTGGTCAGCGGAACAGTGCAAAAGGAGTTGCAATTTGCAAGGATTGAAAGATGATTTGGGATCAAAATGGGGTGGTTTTAGGATGCCCATTACCCAGTGGGAGCAAGAGAGGGATGTGACTGTGCCTATATTTGTGACTGTGGCTATTAACTTTTTTTAATTTCTGTATTAGTTCAAGTGCTTGATGCACTCATAGTACAAGATGAACTTTGTTTAAATATGCAAAATTTAATTAAACTGAAGGTTTATTCTGACACAGGAAGAAACAGATCAAGTAGGATGGGGATATGTTCCATCATTGGTTATTGATATCTTCGTATACCGAAAGGATAACATGCTTGTGTGAAACTAACAGAAGCATCTTCATTTAAGTTAAATCAGGTAAATACAAGTCCAATTGCAGGAAAATAAATTAAGTGGAGTTAGGAACAAGTAGATTAGCAAAGATTCTTATAATTACCTAAAGTGTCAAATAAAGACCCTAACTTGCCAGTCCGAGCAGGTCTGATGCTTGACATATATTTCCTGAAATGATAGCATTAAAAATTGCCTAAAGTTAGCTGGAACAACCTTTAAGTATTCATGAAGCCTATTGAAATGGGGCCAAAAACCAACAGAAAAAAATAATAATTAGAAGCAAACCATCCAGTTGCCTTGCGGCTTTCATAATTCTTTGTTGTATCTTCTACTTCAAGGGCTTCTAATACATAAGTCATGTACTCACTGCAAAAGCAGCAATATAATACCCAGTCAATAGTCTGTTGTGGAAGGGTCGGACAATGCCGATAAGCAAAAGGACTAATAATCCATTAAAGCTTTCATGGATTATATAAAATGAAAAGGTCTTTTATATGAGTTGATCTCTTCAATACTCATCCTATACATGGCAAAAAGAAATATATTTCCTCGCGGGATACAGTTAGAAAGCCAATTTTAACAAGGTCTTTCATATTATTAAAAGCTAGGAACTAAAGCTAAAACTTTCCTCCATTCAAGTAAGTTCGTTTAACCAGAGCAGTTATAAGATTCATAGGTGGATATGGTAAAAAAGAAAAAGAAAAAAACTAACAAATTATATGTGGGCCATTAAGAAAGATGTTTTTTATATTAGCCTAATGAGTAAACAGTAGGCATTGTAATTAACGTAAACAAAAAAATAAATGAATATGGCTTTATTAAGTGTTTATAATCCTAGGAAGAATATAACACCTGAATTACCCTTCATGCCTACTGTAAATAATTCAAGGTCAATTTCTCAAATAACAGGCTTAAAAGACTGAGCTAATCATTTTCTTACCTTTTATATCTGTAGTACTCCTCAGTAGCTCCCCGTAGATGACGTCTTAATGTTGCCATTGACTTCTCATCAGTATCATAATCCATATCACTTTCACCTAATCGGCCACCTTGTGGTCTGAAGGATGGATCTTCCCTAAACTGGAAAATTGAAGATTATATTCTAACAAAGAGTCGTGTTCTGTAATCAGAATCTCTAAGCAAAGAATGTAAGATTTATACCATTTGAGTTAGCGTGTTATGAATTACATCCATGTAAGGTCTCAGAGGATCATGTCTGGACATCTGATTCGATGTGGCTTGAGCAGCCTACAGAAATAAATCATCAAAGAACTTCAAGTTTTTGAATTTTGTTTGCTAATGGACAGGTAAAAAAGAAACAGGGTTAGTCTAAAGTTCAACTAAACTGCATTGATCCATTCCTATCTTGCATCACCCCCCTACCCACATTGTTAGGAATAGTGTATTAAGCATGTGTTTAGTGTGTCTTATAATTTGGACTGAAGATCTAATTCTACCCCACTAAACCAACTTGTAAAGTGAGGACTCTCATAGCCTTCTAAGCACTATTTAGGCCATATCTCTAATCCATGTGAGACTCTCAACACATCCTATAGCGCTCAGGAGTGGAAATCTGATGTGTGGACTAATGCGAGTTGAATAATAAGGATCTCAATAGTGTGTGTGTCCTTTGTAAAATCTCAATAATATGGAAAACATGTACGAACCACTTACAGCAATAGCATTAGAAAGTTTTTGATGAGCATCATCAAGTTCAACAGCCATTTTAGCAATTTTGTGGGAAAGAACTTTTTGGCGGGTGGTCCAGTCGGCATTTCTCCAAACATTTTTAGGAATTTCGCTCAAACCAAAGCCAAGAAGAAATGCACCGGTGACTAGTCCGAATGTATTTGAGCAAGCCATGGCTAATCCCATAAGACCTCCACTCCTGCTTATAAAAGAATCAACTAACTGAAGTAGTATTTAAAAAAAACAAAGAGGGGGATTCACTTCAAACCAAAGCACACATACGCACACACACACAAGCACGTGTAGGAATGCAAAAAGGTTTATTGCATGTTAAGTTGTCAATTGTGACCATGATATCAAAAAATAATAAAGTAACTGGGCATAAGGTAAGCATATATCTTAGAAAGACATCAATTAGGTTCCTTGAAATGTCCTCACAGACATTGCAAATTTCTGGAATGCATCATTCATGTCAAAGTCCAAACATTGCTAAAAAAGTATCTACCCTTATGACATTATAAATATTCACGAAAAATTAGATTAGTTGCCATGCATGGGGGTTTGAGGAAATAATAGAGCTCTTTGAGTGAAAATAAGAATACTCATTTAAAGAGAACTAATTAGAAATCTCTAAGCAACAATACCTTAGGGACAACTTCTTGCAACAAAAACCTATAATCTAGTGCAAAACAACAAAGGTTAAGAAGGCAAGAACCAACCAGTGCTTGTGCATCATAATGAGAAGAATAAGTCCAAAAAGGCCAATGGATCCCACAATTAGATAGAAGACCAAGTTAACATGTATACTAGTCTTCAATCTTTCCAATACAGTGAAGTCACTGGCATCTTCAAAACCCTGAATAAGGGGCACGACAGCCCTGCTTAGGATAACATAATTTAATACATAAGCAAATTTGCATTTCTGATCTGTAAATTCCATTTACAGACTTCCTTGCAATACCAATACTTATTAAGTATGTACTATCTACACAAGAATATGTACTTCCTTGCAGACATAAAGATAGAAACTTGTACATACCAAGTAAGCAAAAATGTACTCCAATATGACCAGCTCCAAAAGAAAGAAATGCATCCATTGTCTAGTTGGGAAGATATTGTCTGTATGTGTTAAAGAAAGAAACACCATTATATTAATGAAATTGTTGCACATATAATCCGTAAATGAATCCAAAATTCTCTTTGCTGTTTAACTTTTAAAAATTCCAAAGTCTGCCTCAATAAGGGAGGAAAGGATATCATATGTACTAGTCAAGAAAATGCCAAATTGAAGTATATATGAAAGAACAAGGAAATGGCAAGTTTATTTTCATGTTGCCATTTTCACTTCAACTAATAAACATAAGAGAATATAGATCAAATATTTCCGTCAACATTTTCTTAAACAATTTTTAAAAATCAGCCTTTGTTCACAACATGTAGGTAAGCACTATAATTATATGTATCTGATTGCATGGTACATACAGTAGAATAGTGAATTGGAGGGAAAGGAAGGAGAGAAAAGGGAAAAGGATAGTACCAGCCAGATGTCAGCGGGGACAAGGATGATGATGGAGAGAGAAGAGAACCAGGTGTATCCAACGGTGAAGAGAACGTATAAAGGTACGGAAGGGGCAGCGAAGTACCTCAACGTTAATAGAACCATTCCCATTGTTAGGGGAAGAGATATCATATAAAACACCCACATCTCTCTTTCTCTCTGGATCGATCAAGATGCTAATGGCAGTGACTTTCAGGTGAAGTATACTACTATACTGTCAACTGCTAACTGCACCATCACCCAACCCCTTTTGCCTGTGGGCTTCGTGCACGGCCTCTACGGCCCATTTTTCTTTTAATTAGATACTTACTTTTCACACCTTTCTATTTCTAAAAAAATCGCACCTAGTATTCTTCCAGACGGAATAAACTGTGTTTTTATCTTGATTTATACTAGTAATTTTCATCTCGAATTATACTTTTAGTTCTAAGCGGTGTTAAAAATATTTTTTATGTGTTATATTTTTTGACTGACTTTGGAGGTAGAAAAAGTAGCACCTTTAGATTATTTTTCTATTAATGAATTGATATTTTTTGTGATCATTTAAAAAAAAAAAGTACTTTTTTGAATATGAAAACCTAAAACTTGTGAATGTTCATTTGGTCCTCTGATTTTGCTTTTTAATTTTTAGATACACTATTGAAAGTTAAAATTTAATAGTGTATTTTAAACTATGAAAATTAAAAATTTATAAAAAATTAAGGATAAAAATTGAAGAGTCCGATCAATATTAAATATGTCATCTAAATAGATTATAGTCATCTATGAGAGAGTTATTATCTCTCACTAAACACAAACTTATAGATAGGTTGTAAAAAAATTTAAACTCAGCTCACTTAATTTAAATTTGAATTTGATGTTAAGATTGTGTTTTGACAAATTAGCTTCATTTAAAGAAATAAGTTATTATTTTAAAAACTATATTGTGCTAGTTCTTTTCTTTTTTAACTTTACTGCAATCCTCTCAAACGAAAAGAAAATTATGTGACAAATGATTATTTTATTGATTTACAAATACTACGAATTATTTATTATAGAAAGATGTGGGTATTGAACGTCTATTATCTATATTGCATCAATT
>JBBPBT010000036.1:5949644-5969162 GCA_037974875.1 Cicer bijugum
TTTTTGTTGTTTTAAAAATAAATATATCTCATTTGTCCTAAAATAATTGAACTATTTGATCATTTTACATATTAAGAAAAATGTATAGTTAAAAAGAAAATACTATTTTTATCAAATTATATCCGTTAGATTTTGATACATTATCAAAATCATAAATATATGATAAAATATATTTATATTAAAAATGATGTGAGTGATATTAATTAAAAGATAAATAAAAAGAAGTACATTGAAAATTAATAGTTATTTTGGGGCAATTTTTTCCGCTTTAATGGTCCCTCTATTATTACCAATTCATGGAATTGATTCTTTTATTTTAAAAGTCGATAATTTTGATATGTCTTTCAAATTTTTGAAATAAAAAACGACCATTAACTTATTTTAAATGACGTGATATGCATTTCTATGAATATTAATTATTTTATACTATGACATCGTATGTCACTTTTAAAACATTCGACGTGATCATTTTTTATTTTAAAAAATTAAAGTAAAAGATTAAAATAATATACTTTTAAAAAGAAGATCAATTTTGTGAATAAACAAAAACCGATCAACTCAAATTATAGTTAATTTTTTTTAATAATTGGTTCAATTATTTTGATTGGGATTGAGTAATATTATATTTGTTTTTTTTTTTTGTTAATTTATACTCAACTAAGTAAAAAGTCGGAGAGAATACACTTTTTCATTTCAATGTGATTTAAACAGCCGTTCGCCTTCGTGATTTGGAGAAGAATGTCTTATGCTTCCCTTTCATGCATCTTAGACGTGACGGAGCTTCCTTGGTAGATTGAGTGGCCAGGACACACCAAAATCATTAATAATTTAAAAAAAAGTACTATTCTCTTTATTTTGTTTATAAGAATTAATTTATATTTTTTTACATCTATAGTATGTCATTTTATTTTCGTAAAATCATCTAAAATTTTATTTTAAAATTATGTTCGTATTTTTACTAATATTTATCTTTATATTTTTATTTATGTTTAGATATGTAAAGTAAAGCGATCCTAAGGTAGAAATACAATTACATATATAATTTTATAATTTTGAGTAAATTTTTATATATAAATTTGATATTTGATGTAATATATTAAAGTATTTAAAATTTATAAAACAAGTATTTGTATTAAAAATATTTAAAAAGAAATAATTATTAATTGTAATAAAATTATGAAAATTAAATTATATAAATTTATATATAATTGTTGTTTGATATATATTAATAAGATTGTGATTAATTTTAACTAGATCTATGTTAATTAATATAAATATTGTAGTATCTTGTTGTAGTTTTGAATTATATTAATGCGTATATTTTATAAGTTGAATTATAGTTGTTTAATTAATGTTGTAAAAAATGTATTATATATGTTTGAGTCTATAACGTACTATATAGACATTTTTTCTTTTTATATAAACTAATCTAAGAAAATGAGATGGATATACATTCTTATAAAAATAATCTAGATATCTTTTAAAAAAAAACATTGACAATAATTTATATAAAAAGAATAAAAAAAAACTATTATAATTGTAAAATAAAATAAAATTTTTAATCTGAATTCTAACTATTTTTAATTATTAAAAATGTCAATCAATTTACCATTTCTCTCTAATATATTTTTATAAATTTATAATTTAAAATTATTATATACAATTCAATTAAAATTAAAAAAATTTGACGGCCACATTAGACAAAATCGGAAGAGCGACAAAAGGAATTAAAAATGAGATTTGAAGCTGGAAGTATGTTGTTGCTTAAAGAGTATATGCAAATGGTGGTTTTTGAAAGCTGATTTGACAACATGAAGCAAGTGTTGGGTGACACAGTTTAGGTGAATAGCATTGAAAAGGTAAATTAATTGAGGAGGAAAGAAAGTGGGATGGGAAATTGAATTGAAATAAAGGAGTGTGGAAGTGAATATTGTAAATAGTGAAGAAATAGAGTTATGTTAATTAAAACTACGATGAAGGTAAAGCAACAACTTCGTGAAGCCATAGATCTTTTGTTCACTCGCGGTCCTGCTTCTTCTGCTGATTACACTCGTCTTGTGCTTCACTGTGCTCAAGCCAATGACTTCAATCAAGCCAAGAGATTGCAATCTCACATGGAAATTCAACTTTTTCAACCTCAAGATTCCTTCATCCATAACCAACTCCTCCATTTATATGCCAAATGTGGCAAGCTCTCAGATGCTAAACACCTGTTTGATAATATGCCTAGGAGGGATGTTTATTCTTGGAATGCCTTGCTTTCTGTTTATGCCAAGGTCGGCTTGGTTGAGGATTTGCATGCAGTCTTTCAGCAAATGCCTTGTCGTGATTCTGTTTCGTATAACACATTGATTGCTTGTTTTGCAAGTAATAGACTTTCGAGCAAAGCATTGAAATTTTTTGTGAGAATGCAGGAAGATGGGTTTCAGCCTACCCAGTACTCGTATGTGAATGCATTGCAAGCATGTTCTCAGCTCTTGGATTTCAGGCTTGGGAAACAGATTCATGGGAGAGTTGCTGCTGCTGATTTTGAGAAAAATACTTTTGTTTGGAACGCTGTCACTGATATGTATGCCAAGTGCGGCAATATAGATAGGGCGCGCTGGTTGTTTGATGGAATGATTAAAAAAAATGTTGTTTCATGGAATCTCATGATCTCTGGGTATGTGAAAATGGGGAACCCTGATGAGTGCATTCATTTGTTCAATAAGATGCAATTATCTGGTTTGAAGCCTGACCAAGTTACACTTTCTAATGTTCTCAACGCCTACTTTCAATCTGGACGTGTAGATGATGCAAGGAATATGTTCAGTAAAATAGCCAAAAGGGATGAGATTTGTTGGACTACGATGATTGTTGGTTATACACAAAGCAGAAGAGAGGAAGATGCTTTGATGTTGTTTAATGACATGCTTCGTGGAAACGTTAGACCTGACGGCCACACCATTTCTAGTGTTGTAAGCTCATGTGCCAAGCTTGCGTCTTTGTATCACGGTCAGGTTATCCATGGAAAAGTTATTCGTATTGGTGTTGATAGTAATATGCTTGTATCGAGTGCACTTGTTGATATGTATTGCAAGTGTGGAGTCCCTTTCGATGCTCGCATAATTTTTGAAACTATGCCTGTTCAGAACGTGATCACTTGGAATGCCATGATTTTGGGTTATGCACAAAATGGACAGGGTCAAGAGGCCTTGGCTCTGTATGAAAGAATGCTGCAAGAAAATTTGAAACCTGACAATATTAGTTTTGTGGGTGTCTTATCGGCTTGTATCAATGCTGATAAGGTTGAAGAAGGACATAAATATTTCGACTCAATCAGTGAACAAGGAATGACACCGACGTTGGACCACTATGCGTGTATGATTACTCTCCTTGGTCGGTCAGGTAATATTGATAAAGCAGTGGATTTAATCAAAGGTATGCCTCACGAACCAGATTACCAGATTTGGTCCAGCTTACTATCTGTTTGTTCCAAGGACGACATAGAGACTGCAGAGTTTTCGGCTAATTATCTCTTTCAATTGGATCCAAATAATGCTGGACCTTATATCATGCTTTCCAACTTGTATGCTGCTTGTGGGAGATGGAAAGATGTAGCTGTTGTAAGGTCACTTATGAAGAACAAAAATGTAAAGAAGTTTGCTGCATACAGTTGGGTTGAGGTTGGGAATGAAGTCCACCGATTTGTTTCTGGAGATCACAATCATCCAGAAATTGAAAGAATCTTCGGTCAATTGAACAGATTGATCTCAACATTGCAACAAATTGGGTATAATCCAGATACAAGGATTGTTCTACATAATGTGGTAGAGGAAGAAAAATTTAGATCCATCTCTCACCACAGTGAGAAACTTGCTCTCGCATTTTCTTTAACTAAAAAACCCAACGGAGTTGCACCAATACGGATCATAAAGAATATACGTATCTGTGATGACTGTCATGTATTTATGAAGTTTGCATCAATGACTATAGCTCGGCCAATCATTATAAGAGATTCAAGTAGGTTTCATCATTTCATTGGTGGAAGTTGTTCTTGCAAGGACCTTTGGTAAAATGGTAATCTTCTGTGCTTTGAAGTTCGAATGTTTCCAAAAGAAGGGTGCGTACTGTCATATGCACTTCGTATCCTGTCTAAAAGTTTTTGAAACAAGGTGAAAAGCTGTATGAATATTAGGTGAGAAGAACAACAATGCTACAATGAAAATTTCTTGTGACAAGCAAAGCAGCTAAAGACATTTGGGTCTAGAAAACAATTGTGTGATGGGTTCAATTATTCAGGTAGAGCCTTGAAAGAGTGTCCGGACAGTTATTGAATGCCTGCGACTTGATGGGAAATCAGTGCTAAAAATTGTTTTTGACGTGTGCCGTATAACACAAATTTGGCTGAGGCAATTGGTTGTTTATCAAGGTAAATTGATGATTATACATATCCTAAAAGCTTTATATTTTTTCTATTAACAAAGAAAAATATTAAATTGTAATGTTGCATGCCTGCATCTCGTATTTAAGGTGATATTTCTGAGTTCCATCCCGTCTATTGTTCCAATTGTTCTTTTCTTTCTTACTATCCCATTTGTACTTTCTTTATACATCATTCTTGTTCTTTTGTTTTCATATCTTATAACTGATCAGTCATATATTACTGTTGAATAATGTTACTCCCTCCTAATAATCGTCCTAGTACTTCAGAAAAAAAAGTGTTGATAATATGTAAATTAGCTTTAATTTAGGATAGAGTAACAAATGTAATTATTTTTTGTTATATTTAATAATTATTGGGGCAGTTATTTATTATTGCATATTTCCTGTTTACCTTTAGCCTATACCATCACATTAGTGCTTGTATTTTGAATTCACTAAATAAGATTCAGATTATTTTTTTTTTCAAGATTGTAATAAAGCTCCCAATCTATGGCTTTGCTTCTGCATTTTGCCATTCACTTTCCAGGCAGCTACATTGCTGATTGGTTTTTTTATCGGCTCCCAGTCATTGTTGTCCGTCAGCCACTATCTGCTGTTGTCAATAGTTGCAGAGAAATTTCCCAGCAACTTTTCCGTTGATACCACCCACATCAGGAGTGCCAAGATCTTTTAATGAGCTCAAAGTAGCTCATCTGTTCAAATTCTCCAGTCCCCCGGATCTTGTTACCATATTGTTTTTGGTATATATACAACTTTCCGCGTTGCATCTTCTTTTTGAAGTATACTACTCCAATGGTGAGGATTTTGAATCCGGAAAATGGCTTTGAAAGGCCAGAGGAAGCTGCTGTAAACAAGCCAAAAACAATCTTTACCAGCTCCTTCTGGTGTGCTAAGTGCATATTTGTTTATGCTTTTATTGTTTCAATAAACACCAATTTTTCATTTCTTTTATTTCTTTTTCTTTAGCTTGAAACCCAGCTTGTTTCAGAACAGGTTATATGGCTATGCAACAATTTTTTTGTTTGGTTTGATTTTTTTTGCATTTGAAATAATAATATAACTTAAGATAATGATCTGATTGTTGCAGCCAGGAAGGTACGTCAACCTTGAGAAAATCCTTATGCAGAAAATTTATAAACCTCACTTGTGTCGCATCATAGTCTAAATGGCATGCTATATCTTCTTCTAAAGATGTTAGGTTACAATGTTAGATTAAAAATGTTAGCTGATCATCCACTTTCCTCATCATGTATTAGTACAACAAGTTTTGTAGCTACATCAAAATTAAAGGCGTTTCATCTTATAGCATGCCAAAATCAATGAGCATGTCACTTAGCTACTGCAGAGGTTATGTGTGGGATTTGGTCTTTAAAAACTTGGCAGGGACTGCATCATCCGAATACAACGGTTCCCAGTATTCATGCTTGTAGAGGCATTTGGTAACAGCAAGTCACCTGCATTGTCTTTGAACCTTGAATTCACTGAGCAGAACTCCCTCCAGAAAACACGAGAATCAGGATGCTTTTGAACTTCAACTGCAGCAAGAGGAATATAGAGAAAAAACATATGGCTTCTACACTTTCAGATTTTATAAAACTAATCTCCTTTTTGTTGCTTCGTCTTAAATTATCAAATGAAGCACGAGGTACTTTTCTTATGATTGATGTGTAAACGATTGGTATTTTGCATTTACATAACCTATGCAAGGTACTGATGTTGTGGTTTTAATATCATACTTGACTATGAAGATAAAGTGAGACTACTATAAAGACAATGAGCATATCAATATTGGACCTCCAACTGGAAAAATTATTTTTGAAGACTTGGCTCATTGCTTCAGAAAACATATAACCAGCTCGCAATAGGCCATTGTTTGATTTAGAAGAATATTTTTTATGCTGGTGTAAAATGTGACCAAAATTTCTGCTTGCACAGTTGTAATCAAAAATTCTAATTTTTTAAATTTATAAATACTTGCAAAGAAGTTTTTCTAAAGTACTCTAATTATTATGGTGGTGCAAACTAGGTATTGTAATTCAGCCGAACAATTATGAGTTTAGAAATTGACACCGATTACATTAGTTTTCTTAAGGATTTTTCTAAACCATTTTCCATATGAAGCATTTCATTTTTTTTTTTTGAAACAACTTTAATTCGGACCTTTACACTCACGTGATTTATAGAGTATTTTCAAAAGTTATGATTCTCTAGATAGGTTATTGTTCATCCCTCTATTTTTTACTCTATTTTTTGACAGAATGTTAATTACACTATTAGAAGCTGACTTTTTGTAGTGTATTATTTTAGTCAATTTTACCCTCTTAGAAGTTTGTTTCTAGTAAAAAAACCAAAATTAATAGGAGGGATGCACATTTATCCTTAAGATAGTTTTCGTTCTGATATTTGAGTTATAACTTAAAGTTATTTGTCTTTCATCATGAGTGGTTGTAAACATATTTGATTAAGGCGATAGTTAAGGCAAATCAACTTCACATATGATCCATGGTGGTTGATGATTATTAATCCTTTGATTTTATTAATCCTCACCATGCCTACATTAATCTTATTGGTCCCTAAATTTACTCTGTTGAATCTTACTACTCCATTAGACTTTGCCATCGTTGTAAAGCAACTCACATTACCAAACTCTACTAGTTTGATCATGATTCACGACAATAGAATCGGAACACAATAAATTTAAGGTCAAAGTGATCATTTTGGGAGACTTAAAAGAAGAAGTGGAGTTAGCAAAGTAAGTGTTGTTGCACTATTAAGTGTTAATAGAAGTTTCATATTGAATAAAAAAGAAGATGTTGAGTATTATATAAATAAAAGATTTCATATACCTACTATTTTAAAGTTTTGAGTAAAAATATAGTGTTCAATCCACTTGTTTGACTACTCTTAACATAATGTAATAATCTTCTGGACCTCTAGAAGATTTGTCACATGTAATGTATTAGTAATAATCTTCTGGAAATCATAATGGCTACAGTTATACAACCTAAAAGGAGAGACTTGTTGGAAGAGTTGAACAGAGAGATATTATTGTGAGACTATGATAAAATTTAATTAAACTACCATTTTAGTTTTGAAAAGTGAAGAGTACTGTCACTTTAATCAATGACTCAGTCAAAAATTTAAATTAGTCTTTAAATTGTCAAAATAGTTTTTGAAAGATACAATTTATTATCATAATTTTTTTGAAAAGTTATTGACTCTTATAATGTCATATATTAAATTAACACATAAACTAATTTAAATTTTTAACTAAGTCAAAGACAAAAGTGACGTCACACTATATTTTTTAAAGACTAAAATGGTACGCTACTCGATAAAAATTAATCAAAACTATTTAATCAAAGGTGAATAAAGATTGGTCACCACAAACTCCACCTAATTTTTTATCCAAATAATAATATTATTAAATAAAGAGAAGGAAAAAAAGATTGTACACGTAATATATAAATTAATTTGTCTTTAATTCATAGTTCAATTAACATATGTTGTTATGTTAAAGTCTTGTATCGGATTTGTTCAATCATGACACTGCAACTATCTGAATTAATTATGATATAATTTATTTTTAAAAAAAAAAATTATTTTTATACCAAGGAACTATAGTAAATGACATGATAATATAGTAAATATTTACGCAATCAAATGTTGATACGAGTATAGAATGTTTTTGTGAATGGTGGTTAAACTCTTGAATAAAATAGAACTAATTGAATTGAAATTTGTTTACAGTCTTGGCCAATCTTTTGTTTTTTGATATTGGAAAGGAGAGGAGAGGAGTGAAGGAGTATAATTTAGGTAGCGGGTTCAGTCTCCTACAATCCTACTCCATGCACACTAGCCTAGTTTCGATTTCACTCAAACCATCACCATTCCGCCATCGCCACTCCTTTCGACTTTTCTCAACTCAACAACATGTATTTCGCACCAACCTCACCATCACCTCCCTCTCACGTGCCGGTAACATCAACGCCGCTCGCCACCTGTTCGACAAAACCTCCACAAAAGACATCGTCACATGGAACTCCATGCTCACCGCTTACTGGCAAAACGGCCTCCTACAACACTCCAAATCTCTCTTCCAATCCATGCCACACAAAAACGTCGTCTCGTGGAACTCCATCATAACCGCCTGCGTCCAAAACGACAACATAAACGACGCGTTTAAATACTTCACCGCTATGCCGGAGAAAAACGCCGCCTCGTATAACACAATGATATCAGGTTTCGTGAAAAATGGGCACGTAGAACAAGCGCAGAAGCTGTTCGAAGAAATGCCACGTCCGAATGTTGTTTCATATACTGTGATGATTGATGGGTATGCGAAGATGGAAAATGGGATTAAGCGCGCGAAGGCGCTTTTCGATGCGATGCCGTTTAGGAATGAGGTTTCGTGGACGGTGATGATTAGTGGTCTTGTTGAGAATGGGTTGTATGAGGAAGCGTGGGAACTGTTTGTGAAAATGCCTCAGAAGAATGTAGTGGCTTGCACTGCTATGATTACTGGGTTTTGTAAACAAGGGAAGGTTGATGAGGCTTGGAACTTGTTTCAACAGATTTCGTGCAGAGATATGGCTTCTTGGAATATAATGATAACTGGTAAAGCCAATTTTTAAAAGCTAAAACATTCTCTTATTCATTCATTTATTCAAAGTTTCAAATTCTAGTCCAATGTGTGATGTGTGTGCCTACTTGTAAGTTGATAACAAAAAGGCTAAAGGAAATAAGTGGTGTAATGATCCTTAAGTTTTAGTTGGGGCTGATCAAAACTCATTTAAATCAGAGGTGGATATAACTTTATTCAGAAATATAAGCTCACTTTAGGGATGAAATGGGACCGTTGATTGAATTCTTGTCAAAAATCGAATAGGATGGAACTGAATGGCACACCGAAGAATGTGTTTATGGATATCCCCTTTTGTCTCTATGTTCAAATCTTAGTTGTCGGATGAGTCTAACAATTTGGAGTGTTGATCTTTAATCCTTTAGATTAATTCGCTAAGATTTGGCTGGCGAGGATGGAGAGGCTGGATAGAGAGGTGGACAGGATACAGGTCCATTTCATCTAATATTCCATTTTTCATCTCTTTATTTATCTTGGGGGTGAGATTGAATTTAGGTTTTTCTACATTCTATAATGAAAATATTCAAACAGTGGCCCGGCAATTTTATTCTATTTCACTCTATTATTTTCTATTCCATTTCATCTGTTAGATATCACAGGATCTTATTCCATTTATAACATATTTTGATTAAATTGGTAAGGAGGGAAAAACACAATAACTTGTTGCAATCCTAGGAGTAGGTGGTTCTTCTTTTCTCATGCATTGTCAATTGTCATTGCTCTCTCTCTTAATATTCCATATTCTCATAATCGATTCACGACTTGTAGGTTATGCCCAGAATGGGAGAGGGGAAGAGGCACTAAATTTATTTTCGCAAATGGTCAGGACTGGCATGCAACCTGATGACTTAACCTTTGTTTCGCTTTTTACTGCCTGTGCTAGTCTTGCATTACTCGAGGAAGGAAGACAGACAAATGCTCTTGTAGTTAAGCATGGCTTTGATTCAGATTTGTCTGTGAGTAATGCCTTGGTTACTATGTACAGCAAATGTGGTGAAATTGTCAATTCTGAATTAGCCTTTGGACAAATTTCTCATCCAGACATTGTTTCATGGAACACCATCATTGCTGCATTTGCTCAGCATGGTCTGTATGACAGATCTCGTTACTACTTTGACCGTATGGTAACAGTCGGAGTTACGCCCGATGGCATAACTTTCCTCAATTTGCTGTCTGCATGTTGTCGTGCTGGGAAGGTTGATGAGACCGTGTATCTTTTTAACTTGATGGTCCATAATTATGGTATTCCGCCAAGGTCTGAACATTATTCTTGCATAGTTGATGTTATGAGTCGAGCAGGTCAATTGCAGAGAGCTTGCAAACTAATCCAAGAGATGCCATTCAAGGCAGATTCCAGCATCTGGAGTGCTCTACTTGTGGGCTGCAATATTCATTCAAACGTGCAATTGGGCGAACTTGCAGCTAGGAGCATTTTGAATTTGGATCCTTATAATTCTGGTGCATATGTCATGCTGTCTAATATATATGCTGCTGCGGGCAAGTGGAAGGATGTCAATAGAGTGAGGGTACTAATGAAAGAGCAAGGAATTAAGAAACAAAGAGCTTATAGTTGGATGCAGATTGGAAACAAACTCCACTGTTTTGTTGGAGGGGATCCATCACATCCAAACATAGGTGACATTCATGTTGCTTTAAGGAGGATTACATTACACATGAAGGTGAAGGGTAACTTTGAAGAAGCTATAAGTTAATTTCAGTTAAGTGGTTTGACTAGTGCCAATACAGATTTTATTGAGTCGGGTGAAGCAGTCACATTAAACTTTTAGGCTTGGCACTTCATGCCAAATTGGCTCTTACCCTGAAGATCAAAAGCTGGGAATATAAAAATTCAAGCCAATTGCTCAGTTCAATAATAAAGGGAAAGTTAGGATTGAAGCAGTTACACATCTGAAACCGGTATACAAAGGAAGAGAATTTGAGCCATGCATTTGAATTTCCTAAATAGAGCCAGCTTCACCGAGTTCAAATATTCTGAGACATGCTTCTGATACATACTGGTTCATTTGTTGTTCCGATAATATTCTTATTATTCACATGCAAGTTATTTTAATGGATTAGCTATCTTCCTACTTATCGGATAAGATAAGTGAGTTGTTGGTTTTGATGTTAAAAAGTTGAGTGAGGGAACTCCAATGTAGACATGGAGATAAAAAATGAATTATCAGAGCATCAATGAATTATGCAGTAAATGAAGAGTAAATAATGATGCATTTATGGAAAAGCTTGTCTCCGTCCTTTCATGTGGGATCAAACGTAAACTCAATGTTTTTTGGGCTGGCACCGTGGAGTAAGGGTAATGAAGCAGTGTGTGGAGTGGGACTTGGGCACTTGGCATGAGGAAGAAGGTTCACATAGTTCCTTAGATCTTTCCTTGAAGTTGGGCGTTGGCTTGTCTTATTAACAAGACTGGCAGCTGTATAATATTCTATCTTATTTTGATTTGATTACTTTATTCTGTTATGTCAAAAATAAAAGATAACTTTAGGGAAGAATAATGTTTGCTCCCTAAAGGTGAGGCGTTTTTAATATAATCCGTGACTGTATCTAAATTACAAATATATCTCTAAGTATTTATTTTTAGTAATTTTATAGAATAAATTAACTAAAAAATAACATATTAGAGCAGTAAACTAACTACTATTTAAATTGTCTAAAGGATCAACGTAAGGTGGACCAGGGTTGTCGAATTGATGCCAGTGATTCTGAATAAGCATACAAAGAAAGGAGGGGTAGTTATACAAATTTCTTGTTTCGCTATAATGAGGTAGGACACATCTGTGTCATCTTGCCTATCACGTACGCATGCCTAACATTTTCAACTTCATTCCGTGTCACCATCCATGTGTTATGTGATTTGACATCAACACTACAAACAACACGAATTGAGGTTTACTGGATACATGTTAGAGTATAAAAAGGGCGATTATTTTTATCAATTATAAATTGAAACACGGATCTTAACTTCTATAAAGCGAATTAATCCCTTTTATATGTAACATAAATAATACTAACAATTAACGATTAAAAAATCAATAATTATCCAATAGCGTTTAAATGGGATGATACGTATCTATTCTAATAGCAACATGGAATGATATTGTTTACACAAAAAATCAACTATTGAATACATATTTAGATGTATCACGAATTAAAAGATGCAAATATTTGAAGGATGGTGTTCATTTAGACTCTAACAGAGTTTGACATTATCTGTAGTAATTGTTAAATATTGGAGGGCCATATAGCATTTCATCCCATTGGATTTGGTACTTGGAGCATGAGAACAATCATAGTTTGGTTGGATATTCACCCACTATAAGATCTAGTTCAAACTTTCCATTATAAGTCAACTCTACAAGAATCAACTTTTTTTATTATTGGGACCAACTTCGTACTATCTAATAACGACATTCATAACTTCATTGACTAACCATTTGAATTATACAAATCTATCTCTTCTAAAGAGGAAATTGCTGGTTCTAGAGTTTGGACTATGGCGAAATTTTATTGTAATTTACAAATTGATTGAAAAAAAATGTGAGAAAGTTATATTACAAAAATTAAAAAACAATAATTTAACCTTTTTTTTTCATTTTTGTCAAGCAAGCAAAGACTATTGCGTTGAGCTAAAAATAACATCTATAAATGAGGTAGTAATAATCTCCAACTAAGCATTAGGGTTCCAAATTGAAGGGCGTGTGGGATGAGAATTGACTGCATTGGTTTCAACGGAATGCGTACAACGTTTCATAAATAAATCCATGAAATGGAAATGTCATAACTATGATTATATGATTATAGTGTTTCTTTCTCAAACCAAATGTGAAGGAAAGTATCCACTTCATTTTCCTACTTTTCCGTTGATGATGCAAATCACATGCTTGTGAATGCCCGCAAAGCTTCTCTTCCACTTTCTTTTTTCCTTCCAAATGAAAAGTAGGCCCCACTACTTTGCCCTTCCCAAGGACAGTGATTGTCCCACAAACCCATCACAACTCCACCGTCCACCTCATACTCTTCCTTCACTTTCACATATCAGTTAGTATTCTCTTTATTTCTAGTCTTATTTATTTTTCCATTACTATAGTTTTGTTTATGTATATTCGTACATTTTTCCATTAGGAGTTGCTATCTCCTTAGATACTACTACATTTATAAAAAGATAGAGAGAAAAATGATTTAATAATTAAAATATTTTTTTTTTACTTTTTAGTCAACTTATTTATCATAAAAGAAATATTAAATATTCAGAAATCTTAACTCTTCTATAAAGATATGAATTGAATATTTATTAATTTTATACACAAAAAACTATAGCGATTATGTGCTTTATTTCTTTTAAGAAATAAAGAGAATCTCAACTCTTCACGACATCATTAAAAATTAATCATTCCTATGTTATAACGAAATTATTATATTTTATTTTATATTATATCAATAATGGTATTTTAAAAAATATATTATTTTAAATATTTTTTTCATTGTAGTTTATGTATTTGTGTTATAAAAAAAGTTTGCACAATTGTTTTAATAAATATAAAAAAGTTAGTGTCCGAAAAAAAATAATTTGAAAAAATAAGTGTTTTAAGTTTTAAAAATATCAACGCAATTGAATTGGACTAAATCATAATGACTTTCACCAATTTAGTTTGATTTTGTAAAAATTTGTAAAAACTCAACTAAACTAACTTCAAGAGTCTCAAATTTGTTCAACTTTTCGGTCTTATTCTCTTTACTCTACTCTACAATTGGAGAGACTCTTGTTGGGATGACATTCGGTATAGTTTGGGGATAGCAATAGATATAATTTGGGCATGACACTAAGTTAATTCTGCAGTTTAAAAAAATATTTTTGTATTTAGACCTATATATTTATATAGATAGCAATTTCATTTTCCATACTCATACTCATCGAGTACCTATGTATTTATATTCATACTCGTTTATGACATATTAAAACAAAAAAAAAATTCACAATTTTTTTTAAATAGGCTAAATTAAACTTTTATATAATCAAATCTAATAAAATTATAATTAGCAAATATACAACAACCCTCCAAAAAAAAATAAACAAAATACATTTATAATTATCAAATTTAAAATAACAAATATTAATATTAATAAATAATATATATATATATATATATAAGTCGGCCTAATATATTTTTTTGCAAATATCATTATGATTCATTTAAATTAATAAATTTAAAAAAAATATTAATTTTATTAAATATATCATGTCAGAACAAACCATAAATAAAAGCTATATGTCTTGATAGACATCTTAATCTATTTTAATCTCTATTAAATATAGATTATAAAGCAATTGTATCCGCATTCCTACCTACCTAATTTTATAGGTAATTGCATGTGCCCTTTTGCTCATATATGTAGAGCAAATTTTTAGTCTATTTCGTGCATCATAGGTATTTTTTGTGGATACCTTTTAAAAATTGTTCAATTGACATCCTAAGATTTTGAGACACTCGTTAACAACAGCTTATTATTTGCATTAAAATGGAAATTGAAATTGAAATTTAAAAGAAACAAAAGCAGGCTTGCGATATTGAGAGTGGAGACAATATGCATTGCAATACTTAAATTCGGATGTGAGATAAGATTAAAAATATCCACTTAATAGCCTATGGGCTATGGCATGTCCTTCTCCACCTGGGAAATCGTACCTCGCAATCTCTGTTTACTCATTTTTGGCAAATGATTCACTTGTTTGTTGTATGTTTCCGAGTGTCAATGTTTCACTTATACCAATATTGCTACACTCGCGATGAGTACCGCTGCTTCAACACTCGCGCTTGTCACCCTTAAAATTGACGACACAATATTGTTCGACCTCAAAAATAAATTATTTAATTATATTAAATTAATAATATAAAGTTAAAATTTAAAAATTTATTTTAACATTTTATATTAAAATTCATATTAAATCTCTATATATATTTGAATCGACTTGATTGATATTTTAAAATCTTTTTCTTTTAAATAAACAATTTATTTTATAGAAGGGATAAATTAATATCAATTATTAATCGATAAATAAATAATGGTTATACGTAATTAATTAATTAATTGTTCACTCATTTGGTCAACTTGTTATAGTTGGAAGAGTCAAATTTAATATTCTCACGTAGGTCGATATCCTTACCGAACGGTTGGTCATGGAATAATCAACTTGTATTGCATCATCAGATCATAATGGGGTTGTCTCGGTTGCAACTACTTCACACCAATGGGATCACTCCACGCCTAACATTATGTGGCCACTTAAAGCATAATGGAAAAAATTGAAAGAATACCTTCCTTTTATAAATCCCCTTTATATATTCTTTTAAGGATAATTTACCGTAGAAGTGGTGTCTTTGAGATTTGTGTATTCATATTATTTTCTAAATTTTGAATGAAAAAAATATAATTTATTTATTTTATTTAAAATATAACATTATTAAAAATATGTTATCTTTCCTAAAGATTGTTATTTAATTTAAATACATTTTTTTTAATTATACCTTCTAACTAGTATTTCATCTAATTACAAGTTCAAATATATTTATTATAAATTTTAGGTTAAATATATCTTAATTTTTGTGAGCAAATAGAATATTAGTTAAGCACATATAGAGATATAGTCAATTTGATTGAGTAATTGATAAATTCAAATTATGTCATCAAAATGTGGTTAAACTCGTGGGTTTGATTGAGATTAGAGAATGTTGAAATAATATCGTAATGTTTAGAATTGTAAAAGAAGATAAAGTTCAATATTATTTATATGACTCTAATTTTTCATTACATTAATTTGTATTAATTAGAAATATTATAAATTTATATCTAATTTTTTTATTTTCTCTTATACTCTTGTGTAGAGTGTTGTGATATGTAGTTCAACAATCAACTTTGAAAAGTGTTGGTGTATTTGGATCATGAATATTTTAAGAGAAGTCTATATATTATAATATTAATTTTCAAATATTGTTTTCATGATTTTTTTTTCAAGTTTAAAATTTCCACTTTATTTTTTTATGATATATTATTATTTACAATTCTAAAGATTTATTTTTTACTTTTAAATTATGAAATGCTTCTCACTTTAAATTTGTAAGTAAAAGAAAATCGGTGTCTATAATTATTTTTA
This sequence comes from Cicer bijugum, assembly GCA_037974875.1. Lineage (NCBI taxonomy): Eukaryota > Viridiplantae > Streptophyta > Magnoliopsida > Fabales > Fabaceae > Cicer > Cicer bijugum. The sequence continues at coordinate 5,965,883 of JBBPBT010000036.1, forward strand.
CTATAAATGACATAATAAAGTATGTGGGCATAAAAAGTACCCCATCCCAAGTCTAGTGTCAGAAGTCATATTATTGAGAGAGTCCAATTGTAACTTGCAATAAAGGGCATCCAAAACCAAATCATATGTTTTAGCAAACCTTTGCACATTGGAATTTGGAAACCATAAAAAAAAAAAGCAATATATGCTGCACGCAAACAACAACTAGTACAAGTACAATATTAACAAACACGCACACAGAAAAATAATATAAGCTCCTTCAATCAACTCACATAAATAACCACTACAACTACATACTTCAATATAGATTCAAGCATAACCATGGAACGGTATGAGATAATTAAAGATATCGGGTCAGGTAACTTTGGTGTTGCAAAGCTTGTTAGGGAGAAATGGAGTGGCCAATTATATGCTGTTAAGTTCATTGAAAGAGGCTTCAAGGTACTTTTTTTAACTCCATTTTCTCTACCCTTCTATCTTATATGCTGTTTTATTTTACAACTATTTTATATGAACTTTGGATTGTGCTCAATTTATTATGTTTTATTTAATTACATTTGGTTTTGTAGATTGATGAGCACGTGCAAAGGGAGATTATAAATCACAGATCCTTGAAGCATCCCAATATTATTAGATTTAAAGAGGTACTATTTTTGTTCTAAAGTGATTATTATAAACTCATAGATTTTAGTGTCATTAAATTTAACATGATAGTATATTAATAGTTATATCAGTATTGATCATAATTTGATTCTCGATATTTTAACTCCTTCAACTCTTAAAATAAATCAGTTATGTTATTTTCGTTGGAATTGTCTATAAAACATTGCAATATTCATCATCATTTTTATTTTTGGTTTTTCCTTGGAAGGAATTTGAAGAATCTTCTAAAACTCAACTGGAAAAGTTTATGAATTTAATTTCTTAAAATCCTCCTTTCACGTTAATTTGTAATTTTGATGAAATGTTGATTAATTGCAGGTGTTGCTGACTCCAACTGATTTAGCAATAGTGATGGAATATGCTGCTGGGGGAGAACTGTTTGAAAGAATATGTAGTGCAGGTAGATTCAGTGAGGACGAGGTACAATTCTTCACTCGTTTATTATAAGAATATTGGTCTTTGGTGATTATGATTGTGATTTTTTCCTACAAGCCATTATGTTAATTAGCTTTTTTAGATTCCAAAAAACAGTAATAGAGATTTTCATGCAATATTTTAACAAGTGGGTGGGAGTACTGTTTCTGCTTAAGCAAATATAACATTACTGTTAAAAATTCCAATTCCAATTCCCAAGTTGATGTCATGTTTCCAATAAAGTTAATAGTAACATATTTTAGTCATAAACTTTTATTTTTTGTATGCAACCGTTTATTTTCATCATATTCTTTTAAAAAAGATATAAACTGCATTTATAATGTTTTTTTTTTTTTTAATTCTTTTGTTTCAATTAATATCTTCAATTTTTATTTTTAGCTTATTGGTCTATGTGGCATAATTTTAGTAATTCATCCAAATAAAAAATCTTACATAACTAAAACTAAAAAACACTATAATTTCAATGGTAAAAATCATATTTCAACTCACTTTTATACAGAAAAATAGTATTTCTCATACTAGTTAGTTGTAAAGAGATGATTTATTCTTAAATTCATGTTTTTTGTCTTATATTTAGGCAAGATATTTCTTCCAGCAACTAATTTCTGGAGTGAGCTATTGTCATTCAATGGTACAATTCTTGTCCAATGTGATTGTAATTGTTTCAGTCTCATTACTCTAGCTAAAGTCGAAGCTATATATATCATCTTCTTGCAGGAAATTTGTCATAGAGATCTTAAACTAGAAAATACACTTTTAGATGCAAGCTTAGCACCAAGACTCAAAATTTGTGACTTTGGTTACTCGAAGGCAAGAACTAATTCTCACTTAAATTTCATTAAACATAGTATTTTCCAAGTCTTACTATTTCTTTTAAAAACATTAATTATTTCTAAACTCTGAAATTTTTTTTTAGTCTTTCAACTCAACCACTTGAACTACGTTATAAGACGAGTCTTGTTAATTAAATATTATTTTGAGATGTTATACATTTTTATTTTATTTTTCCAGTCATCTGTTCTGCATTCCCAACCAAAATCAACTGTAGGAACCCCTGCTTATATTGCACCAGAGGTCTTATCAAAAAGAGAATATGATGGAAAGGTATAACTACTATAATAAAAATATAATTAATTAAATTATTATTTTTTAATCATGTAATTAAGCTTGATCTTACTCATTTGGAATAAAAAAATGGTGACCAATTTGTTGTAATCTAATTAGATTGCAGATGTTTGGTCTTGTGGGGTGACTTTATATGTGATGCTTGTTGGTGCTTATCCATTTGAAGATCCAGAAGACCCAAGAAACTTCAGAAAAACACTTCAGGTTAGTTAAACTATTAAATAGATAATTAGTTGATTTAATAAATTTGGTAATTAATGTGTGTATAAAGCAATGATGTAATAATTTATTAATTTGGTTTTGGATAATTTTGACAGCGAATTCTTAGTGTACACTATTCAATTCCAGACTATGTCCGTATTACTCAAGAGTGTAGACAGCTTTTATCTCGGATATTTGTCGCCAACCCAGAGAAGGTACATACAAACAATTACCATTTATGTTTTGTTCAAGGTTTTACACTGAAATTGTAATTGCACCATGATCTACAATATCAATTATATTAATGCGGCTTCAATCGCACTTGCATGTACATCTACAATTTTTATATCATAATTTTGTTTGCGGACACGTACTTTAATAAATACAGTAATGCAATTATTGAGAGAAAAATTCAAGCCAAATTTTGAAACTGTAAGATTGTATCAAACTAATTTTCTAAATTATCAATATTATCATTCAATGATTATCATTAAGGGTGGAGTAGGGCGAACCGAATTTTAATTAAATAATTCAGACCTACTTAAAAATTTAAAGTTTGAGTCTAATCTGTTATCTAACAAAAATTTAATTTTAAGTCTTAGTTTGACATTTTGAAAAGTCTGATATGAACAATTAATTTATTAAAATTCATATTTTGTGTTTAGAATTTTAAACTTAATATTTTGTCTATCTCTAAAAAGATAACAGACTAATAAAAAAATATGAATTTTATTGTACCATGCAACTATAACACTTTTTGCAACATACTTGATACTTAATGTATATATAAACAACTATTATAAATAAAATAAAAATACAAAACACAAACGTCGAATTTATAATACAATAGTTTAAA
>JBBPBT010000036.1:5969348-6015452 GCA_037974875.1 Cicer bijugum
AGTATGACATATTTAAATAAATAAATTTTTTAAAAATCTTGAGTTTAACTTATTTATTAAACGGATTAGTTCAAGCTAGACTTTTAATAGCCTTAGTTATAAGCCTTTATCAGACGATTTTGACTATTTTCACCACTAATTATTATATATATATATATATATAATTTACAAGTATAATTTGATAAAATAATTTATTTATTTATTTTAATTATTTTGCATTTATTAATAAATACGCAGGAACCTTAAAGCACATGTGAAATAAGTATATTTTGAGAGACTAATTTCGATATTTCCTCGTATATTGGTTTTGTGATATTAACTTTTGGTTACATTATTAATTATGCAGAGAATTACCATACCAGAAATAAAAAAGCACCCATGGTTCCTAAACAACTTACCAGTAGAATTTAAGGAGAATGGTGAATTAGGTGGATTACAAAATGATGAAAATGATTCATCATCATCTCAAAGCATTGAAGAAATACTATCAATAATTAAAGAGGGTAGAAAAGCAGGGGATGGACCAAAAGTGGGTGAGCAGTTTGTTGGTGGTAGTATGGATCTTGATGATTTGGATACAGATGCTGACATCGATGATATTGAAACCAGCGGTGATTTTGTTTGTGCATTGTGATTCTTTGCTTCTTACTGGTTACTATACAAATTCTTCCTTAAAAAGTGGTTTAAGATAAGATGCTTCTTTTTTCTATCACTCTTAACAATGTAAGGAAAACAAACAAACAAACAACCAAATAGTTGTACTTTAGTGGCTTTTTTATTGATTGGAACTTACTTGTCTTCATCTCTGCTTAGTGGGAATAAAATTGCGGTGTTGATCATTTTTTGCTTTTTTTAATGCTTTCGCACTTAGCTGAAAATAAATAATCAAACTTGTAAGATATTTACTTTGGTGAAGTGGATGATTTTAATCAAAATTTGATAATTAAAATTTAAATTATATGAACTGAGAGACAAAAATTGATTAAGAGATAAATAACAACAAAGTCTCAAAAAAGGTGAGCAAAACAAAATTAGGGGAATTTTGATTCGTTCTTTGGTAAATCTAGATCATCCTATGTTATATATTTCACTTTAAAATGTATTAGGATTTATACCTTAAAAATATATAGGAAATGTTGACATTAAGAAAGTTAAAGTATAAATCTAATTTTAGAAATTGTGTATTTAATTAACATCTTGAAATTTTAAAAATTGTTTGTTTTTTTCCTTTACAAATTGTCATATAACATACGTTAGCATGACGCATAATATATAAGTAAGATTCGCTGTATTTTAATGTTAAGAAGATGAACAAAATTCTCTCATATTTGATTCAAACATGAAAAAATTTAAATTTATTCTTTATAACAATATTTAAAGAATAATCACTTAAATTCTAACGAGTTTTTAAAAATATTATTCGGAAGTTTAACTTAATCGTTCTCTTCATTTTAACAATTGAGATAGTATTCAGTTAATGTCAATTTTACGAATTAAATTTTAAAAAATTCATTTTTTTATTTTTATCATATTTAATCTTCATCACAATCATAAAAAATGCAATTATTATTAATTTATATTTATGAAGAGTTCGCTATTATTGTAATTTTAAATGATATTTAACCATTGGTCTAAATATACAAAGTTTCTCTTAAGGTCAGTGTTAAAATATACACAAATGGTTGATTATTAGAGATGTGAGATCATGCAATGATTGTCACATATATTTTAACACTCTTCTTTCTCTCTCTTGTTAATATGATTGTGTTACTTTTGGGTCGGTTATACATCGTGCAACACCATCAAATGCTTCAACTCGAGATCAACTCATTGAAGTGCTTTAGTTATTTGTCATGTTTTTACTATATATGTCTTTGATTATAAATATTCTCTTAGAAAAAAAAATCATATTTGTATATAAATAAACTGTCAAATTATTAAGTGTATTTATTATTATTTTTTAAATATATTATTTATTCAGAGTTACCCTAATGCCAAAGCTAATAAAGCTAAGGGTTTAAACATCCGACAAATAAATAGCTTTTTATGTATATTTAAACTTCAAAAAATTTAAAATTTGGCGTAGTACAATAAATAAAAGACTTTATAATTATAAAAAAATACAATCATTGACATATTTAGTTAAAATACTTTACATCTTATAAAATAAAATATATATAATTTAAATAAAACTTGTAGAATATTGTTATTAATATTAAAAAGACCTATATTTTATTTTTATCAAAACTCTTAATTTTTTAGAGTTTGTTTTAAATCTTAATAAATATTAAGTCTCTTGTACATTTATTAACACTATTAATTTATTTTAAAATATAAAAAATCAATATAAAGAATTAAATTTAATACATTTAAATGTAGATATTATTTTACAGATATTAATATATAAAATAAACACATTAATTATATTATTAATGTTTCTTGATAAAATTGAAAAAATAATAAATGTCTAGAGTAATGTAGTTAATTTAATTTTCAACCATCTTCGTATTGTATTCAAGACTAACTAATATGGTATAGACGCCACCTGCCCACATTATTTTACAACCATCCTTTTCGTACAATTATGCCTTTTGTTTTTATTCGTTTTCAGTTCGGTGTATTTCGTCTTGTTCTACGAAACTAACTATAAACGTGAATGTGACAAATTCATATTTGAGTAATAAACGATGTATCATTGTCCTCAGATATCAGCATATGGGATGGAAGCGCTGGTCGACAGTGTAATATGAATGGTGCTGTTGCATGCACCATGTTGCACGGTCACGCAATTAACCTTTTAAATTAAAATATTAAAACCATTCTTTATAAATTAGGATACGCACAATCTTGCTAGGATACTCCTATAATTTTGTAAACAAAAACAAATACTCCTGTTATATTTGGCGATCTAACTTTAATTCAAAAGTTCAACCGTTATCTATTATTAATATATAAAATTTCAATAACACAATTATTTATATAGATGATTTTAGAGATAATTTAGATAAAAATCAAATATTTAAATCAATAATGTAATAGTTGTGATTAATTGATGATATAAAAAATATTTATATTAATTATATATAAATTTAATCATTGATAAAATTAGTTTGTTTGAACGGATAAAAGTAGAGAGGTGGTATTTTATTATTTTAATGGATGAAATAAAGGAGGACGAGTTTTTAAATATTGTCTTTAATTCAACCAGATAGATGAATGATTTTGTTAAGTTAAGAATTAATAGAAAAATACCTAAAAAAAGCATTTGAGTTTTGACCAAAATTAAATTTCATTCTCATATGTAATATTTAAAAGATTGCATTGATAAATGAAGTATTTAATTTCATGATGAAACAAATATTTTGATCACCATTCAAATAAATGAAAAATAAACTAAAATTCAAAGGAGTAGCTCTATTTTAGGATTTAGTTTTTCTCTCGTTTTCTCTCTCATGTTTTAAGAGATAGATAGAGATATAAGAAACATAATATTTTTTATTAATCTTACACACACAAAAGTGTTTGTATCTTTATCTGTCTTAACACTAAGGAAAATAGATGAAATAAATCACTCTTTCCTTTCCTCCAACCAACTCCATTCTTAAAGTATTTTCGGTTGAAACAGAATAGCAAAATTCATCATAAATTTACTTTTGACCTTCCTTTATTTCAATAGAATATCATTATATCTTATAAAACCGTTTAAAATATCTCTCATTCTTTGGAACCAAACACAAAGTCATTTAAAATTCATCATGTTGCTTCCATTCTCGATTTTTAAACCATATGTATCTTTATTTACATTTTCTCTTATTTCCTCCATTAAACCAAAGAGATCCCTTGGAGTTCAAATTTGAATTCAAACATTGTATTTTAAGAGTTGGGACATAGACACTAGGCATGCGTGGGATCCACCCTTGTGGATATCCGACCAAACTCGCTTATACTTCGATGAGAAAAACTCATTATTCAGTGTCAACACGTTAGTTATTTATTTATTTTTTAATATATACACATATTCATTTATTTTATTTTATTTTTTTATATTATTTTATAATTAGACAATAATTATAATTATATTATGTTAATTTATAATAAATACTTTTTTAAAATCAAGTGTACTTTTTAAAGTTGTTATCATATAGATCAAATCTATAGATTTTGACATGATATATAATTGTTTTCTATGTCAACAAGATGCATCAATATTAGTTTTAATGGATCTGGTTCCTTTGAATTATAAAGACCTCAAGAACATGAAAATGAAGGCGGTCTATATTTTAATAAGTTATGATAAACTTTGTTTATTTTATTTTAATTTTAAATAATTTTTAGTTTGCTTTAGTTTATATTTGGTTGATATCACATGTAAGTTGAGATATTTTACTTTCTTACATTTATTTTATTTTAGAAAAAATATGATGTAAACTCAATGTAGTCATGGAGAATGGTATCACTTGTGATCCAATCAGGTTTAAATATAATTTTTCTATAGACAAATTTGTAATCTTTTAATGTTATAAATGACTTTATTACCATTGTGATAATTCTCCGTTGACTTTTCAATCTTTTAGGTCGTGACACATTTCTTCTTCATATTCTCAATCTAAACCATCTTATGTTCATTTTTCATTTTATTTGTTACTTTATCGAAAGAAATCATTTGGTTAGATCTTTAATTTCACGTTGAAGCACTCAAATCCACATCACTAAAGTGAGTTGTTCACTTTAGATAATAAAATAAATATTATCACCAAATGATATTTAAATAAATTGTTGTTATTTTATGCACATATGTGGTCAACTATGTGTAGTTAATATCAAGGACAAACTAATGGGTGGGTTGAACCCTCTCCCTCCAATTTATACTGATAAAATATATATAATATAATTTATTTTGCTATATATATATATATATATAACATTAATATCATATATATTAGTAATAAAATTTAATTTGTATATACTATCAACATAAAATAGTTGTACACAAATATATATTTAGATGTGTCGTAGTATTATTTTTTTAAATGTATATACCAAAATCTAAATGACGATATATGTTTTTTTTTAAAAAAAACAAAACAAGTGATATGTGATTATAGATATGTCGAAAGCTATTTTATATCATCAATGCATACGAATTTTAAAAAATTAATTAATATATATTTATTATGATAGAATTTCATGCAACATCTAATAACTATTTTTTGTTAGCCACTCGTTATAATATCAATCATTAATCCACCCGTTACACCAACTTTTTATTTTAGAGGAGTCTAATCCAACTTTAATGGTGTAATCGTATATAACATCAATCTTGATGCATATTGACAATAAATGAAATTATTATAGATAAATGTCAAAATTCTTATATATGATACTTATCTCTCTCTCTCTATATATTATCGCTTTGTTATATAATGAATTTCATTGTTCTCCTTCATTTAACACATATTAAAAAATAACTATAAATAAAAGAAATAATATAACAATTTATCAAAATTATCTCTATTAGCTATTGATATATTTTTCACCATCACAAGTACACAATAAAATATAATAATAATTTAGAAAATAATGTAGATAATATTAATTAGAAGTTAGTTACCATTATATTTATCCTATACATTTATGTATATATTTTATACAAACTACTTATTTTCTTTTAAATAATAATAATTTGTTTCTATTCCATTAAATTCAATTTGAGTTCCGAAAAAATTATATATTTTTTTAAAATAAATTGAACTTTGTACCAAAAATTTGTAAAAAGATTTTTAATGCATAGTTAAATTTTTTTGCAACATATAATTTTCCAGTACACAAAAATAATTTAAAAAAACTTTTTTCCAAATTCTTAAGTACATAAAGTTTAAAACTTTTAAAATATATGTGTTTCAAAAATATTAAAAAAGAATTACAATACACAAATCTTAGAAACCCTTAATCCTACTAAACACATGTACCGATTTTTTTTTCTTCGAAAAATAAGGTTTTTTAATACAAAAGAAAAACATATGAGTTTGCAGGGAAATTGAATTTCTTATTACATAAAATTCAAATTTTTTGAATCAGATGAGTTTCAAATTATTTTTTGAAAATTTTATGAAATTCAAATTGAATATAGTGAGTTAGAAAAAATTATGATTTGAAAAAAATTTGATAAAATAGATAGGTGGTATAAAATGCGGTAAAATTTTCCAATGTACATTACATATGGTAGTGGCCTAGTGGGGTGGGCAGTGATAGTTGGGTCAGGGATGAAAAAGCCCAATAATATTGAAACCGCATGATTTTTCAAAACAAAACCCTATCAAAAAACCCAAACTGGGCGCCACAACTCCATTGCAGAGAAACCATGGGAGGTGCAGGAAGGTCCCGAACTCAAAGAAAACACTTTCGTCAAAACAGACAAAATGTTTGGAAGCGTTCCAAATCCGATCCAGACCCTTCTTCCTTATCCTCCGACAAACCTCAAACTACTCATTGGACTCCTTTCGAAACTCAAAACCCTTCATTCGATTCATATTACAAGGAACAGCGAATTGTGGATCCACAAGAGTGGGAACAATTCGTCGCAATTCTCAGAACACCATTGCCTGCTTCTTTTAGAATCAATTCTAGGTTCGCTCTAGTGCAATTATTCATATTCATTTCTACTTTCTTTTTAATTGTGTGTATATTTACATGAATTTTGTGTTTCTTTTTTGTTTTGTGACTGCAGTAGTCAATTTGCCGACGATATTCGTTCTCAATTGGAAAATGACTTTATGCATTCTCTTCGTACTGAGGTATGTGTACTATGAAAATTGAAGTTGTACAAAAAAATGATGTGATTTTTTTTGAGTGTGTGTGAATGACTAGAGTTTATGTTTAAATTATGTGAATTCGTTATTTTTAGGTTGTCGAAGGGGGTGAGACAGAGGCTATTCGGCCTTTGGCTTGGTATCCTGGGAACTTCGCTTGGCATTCAAATTTTTCACGTATGGAGCTGAGGAAAAATCAAACATTAGAGAGGTAAATATGCTATATTGATCTATGAGTTGTATTTATAGAATCAAAGGGCTTTTTGGCTCCAGGGAGGCTATTTGAAATATTGATTTTGTTTCAAATTTGTCAGTTTGCCACAGAATATTAATCCCTTAATATTGAAAACTTGCTCCTTAATATAGGCCCTCCCACTGAAAAAGTTTTTCAGATGGTTTTTGTCATAAGTTCATACTAGCTACTCAAGAGATTTTGGTTTGTCTTATGAAGATGTGGTTCTGCTCATACTATTAGTAATAATATATGGGCCTAGTTTTTTTTTGTTCATTTTAATTGACCAAGATAATCTTAGTTTTGCTATTCATTGGTTTGAAATGGGAACAAAGTTGCCAAGTTGGGTGAAAAAGATACTATACTTCGCAGAATATCATATTAAATGGGGAGAAACACTAAATGCTAAAGTATCAGGTGATGCCAGTCATGATACAGAAATTCTTATGCAAAAATGCTCTTCCAAAAATAGGATGATAGGAAGTTCAACCTCTCTTTCTAACATCAATTTATTGCAGACTATTTATGCATTGATTTGTATAATGATGCAAAACTAGAAACACCATTTTGCATAAACACTGGTATTCTTTAATTTTCTATTGCGATCTTTTTATACAGATATATTGTGATTGAACTGTCCTTGTTTCTACACGGTATACTGAGTTTTGCTTGTTTTCCCCATTTGGAAAGGATTTAGGGACCAAAGTTTTCATATTTCCAAAATTTAAGAATATTCAACTAATTTAGTTCCCAGTGGTTGTTGATCTTTACAATTGACCTTTTGAGTTGGAGGAGTCATTGGGCACAATAGTTTATGGTTTTATGATTTATCTTTATATACATTCCACGCACACAGAGAGCTAGAGAGACACACACATCAAAATGCGTGAACGTGATGCTGTCAAAACGATAAACTCAAATGAATATTGTCCAACAATGAATAACATGTTTTACTTTATTCTTATGACTGATATGTCAATTTCTGCCTCCTTTTTCCGATAAATTCTCAGGTTCCATGAATTCTTAAAGCTAGAAAATGAAATTGGAAATATCACAAGACAGGAAGCTGTCAGTATGGTGGGTCACTTTATCTGCTCTTTCAATCTTGATGATCATACTAAATTATTTTCTTTTTGTTTTAGAATTCTGAACAGTTCAGTGCCTGTAGGTTACTACTACTTTTATTTGTCACTAATGGTTATTTGTGTCACAGGTTCCTCCCCTATTCTTGGATGTGCATTCAGACCATTTTGTTCTTGATAGTAAGCAACTTTTGGTGCAAAAAGTACCTTCTGTTTTTTTACCAGCCCTGATTGAATTTTACTTAATTTGAAATTCAAGCTTTGGTTTTTCTAACCTTTCGCTTTTCTTTGTTTGTTTTAGTGTGTGCTGCACCCGGTTCAAAAACATTCCAATTGCTTGAGATTATACACCAATCAACTAAAACAGGATCACTACCTGATGGAATGGTTTGTCATTTTATTTCTGTACCATTTTTCTTTGCTTTGATCATCCATTGCAACCTTCGGGCAAGATGGCAAAGCTGCATTTGCAACCTTTGCTAACTAGTGTCTTTTTTGTAATTAGGTTATAGCAAATGATCTTGATGTCCAAAGATGTAATCTTCTCATCCACCAAACAAAAAGAATGTGCACGGCCAACCTAATTGTTACTAATCATGAAGCACAACATTTCCCAGGATGTCGTTTAAACAAGAACAAGAATTACGAAAGAATGGAGTCGGATCACAATATTCACCAACTGGTATTTGACCGTGTTCTGTGTGATGTCCCGTGTAGTGGAGATGGTACACTTCGTAAGGCACCTGATATGTGGAGGAAATGGTAGTTTTAATTTCTTCTCCTGCCCCACTTTCTCTTCAACCCGAAATATTTTTTAAGACTTATTTTGCTTTATGCAGGAATTCAGGGATGGGACAAGGGCTTCACAGCCTACAGGTTTTAATTGCTATGCGAGGTACTTTGTGAATTTTTTTACATATATTTTAGGGCGTGCCATTGTTAGGCTTGTGCTTGTTTCCTTATTTGGTGTTGTCATTGTGCTCAATTTTTTTGGTCTTTTTAATTCGAAAATTGGTAACAGCCAATAAGGGTTCACCACCAAGATGACTTTTTGCTCAAGACATTTTAATGACTTGGTGCCACTTGCTCATAGTGTTATAATGTTTTACTGTAAGTCCTTCTTGAGGCTGGGCGGGGAATACAGAGTTGTCATTTCCATTGAATTAGGATAGTCTCCCCTCACCCTAAAAACTCTGATCATTTCAATGAAAAAGATTGATAATAAGATGACATAAGTCTACCTGATACTGTTTAGAATATTGTACTTTTGTGAATAATCAGAATGCATGATCATAAGTTGAACTCAACTAGAATTATCTTAGTTATCTAGCATGGGGAAATGGGCATTTAGGTTTAGTCACAAAAAGTTCATCGATACTTAAGCCGAGTTATCCTTTGTTTTGAAATTTGTTATTGCCATTGGATGAAACCTTTTCTTCTTCCAGATTAATATTGCTCTATAAATTGTTCTATACATCTCTCCTAAATATTCGAAAGAGAACACTTGTATTATGTTGAGCCTCAAGGAGTAGAGTAGTAGCTTCTCTATGTGTCATGTTTGTTTTGTGTCTCCTGAAGATGAAAAACATTCTTTTACACCAACGAAGAACTTCGTATTATGTTATTTGAACTGACTTTCACTTGTAGCCTAGCTCTAATTTTTGAAGACAGATTACTGGCGGTCAAAAATCTACTTTTTATTGTCTTAAATGAATAGAAATGAAGTTGAGACATAGTTTTTTGGATTAGATTTTTTAGACTTATATTGCAGCAATATCAACTGCTATATTGATTTTCTCAGGTTTATCTTTACTCAAAGTTGGTGGAAGAATGGTTTATTCAACATGCTCAATGAATCCTATTGAGAATGAAGCCGTGGTTGCAGAGGTAATCTACTTTGAGTGTTGTATAGTCTATACTTTTATGTAGCCTTGCTAGTCGCTGGGTTGACATAGAAAAATGCTTTAGCATAGTAAGTTGAAGTAATTTGAAGTAATTTGAAGCACAATACAGTAGTTTGTTCCATTTTCGTCTCTGTGGCGCCATGGTGAATTTTGTGCCTGCCGCCATAGGCCAGAACACCTATATTAGCCACCATGTTTCCGCCAGAGGCTGCAACACCAGTTTATATGGCTGATTTTTTGCTAGCCACCATAATCCGCCAATGTCATTAATAACACTTTGTAAAATTTGAAAACAAAAAAGCAAGTGTAGGCTTGCAAATTTCAGCCACAAAAAAACTGCAACATGTTTTTCTTGCATAATTTATTTTATTGTGGTCGTGTCTCAGCTTAGCCCCAAAATCATTTCATTCCTCTTTAATTGGCATAGTGTATGCCTAGCTCATGGTACTAAGGTGCAGTGGTTGTTTGAATTGCAGCTATTTTGGGTTTATTCTCCTATTACCCTTGACTAGCCTTCTGCCCTCACTCTCAACAATTATTTATAGTTTGAGTGATAAGTGAAAAGTGATAACTATTAATTTTTAAGTGTAAGATTTTGAGTCAATTTATTTTACCACTATTGCCTTGACTAGAAGCTAGCGCTAGATATGATATTGCGTCAGCTAGTGGCACCGCCAATTCTTCTGCCTTGACAATGATGCATCTGAAACAGCTATTTTTTGTCATCTCTTTGAGCTACAAACATTGTTGCCAAGCAAAAAATTGCTTAGAGGGCATGCAGGTTGGGGTGGCAAATACTTTGATGACACTTATCTTATTTTAGAGATAGATTTCTTCTAGTGTGGAAAAAATGATATTGGATAGGTTTATCTAATCTAATGAAACTCCATTTGGGCTGGCTGGTTGTGCCAATTTCCCTATGAAGCCCAAATGCGTAGGTTGTCAGTCTCGAATAATCAGGCGGAGCAGCCAACCCTTAATCATGATAGTTGTAACTGGAAGGCTTAATATATGTATGTACGTGTGTTGTGTCTATATATATATATATATATATATTTATATGTTATTCTAATTGGAAAGGAGAAATAGGTAGATCTTGGGCCTAGTACATGAAAATCTAATACGGAGCCGTGCTCAATTCCATTTTCTTTATACTCTATTCTTTTTTTACTGTTTTGCAGGTTTTGCGGAGGTGTGGAGGGTCTGTCGAACTTGTTGATGTATCAAGTGAGCTTCCACAACTTATTCGTCGGCCAGGTCTCAGGAGATGGAAGGTTTGTGTTTTATGGGGCCAATTGTTTGTTTATTTCTTTCAGCATTCCAGTTTTGATTATAATACATTTAATATTTAAAAAAAAACAAATATGTTGCTTACCTATACATGTCAAAGTTTGTGCTTTCTGGGTTTTTTGGGAGATCATGCCCATTTATATCATGTGATTAGATACAAACTAAAGGATTTTGAAGGAAAATAGTGGCTGGTTGGATTTCTTAGTTTTTTACGTTTTGTAAGGTAATTGGTGGTCCAATATAGTAAATCAGTTGGTGGTATACTGTGTGCAGCCTGGTGGTTATGCCTCTTGTAATTCCAACTTTTGACTATTTTACTGATTTGCGATTGTTTGGAATGTTTTGGTAGTAAATAATTCTAATCAAATTTTGATATTCAATCAGTTGGATGCCTACTAATGTTCCCACACTTACACGTTGATGGTTAAAATAGCAAATGTTGTTTTGAACTTTATGAACAGAAAATTATTATATTTATCCAACTTTAGCATGTGTCCTTGCAGCTGTTGCTTTTTCACTTGATTCAGTTTATGGCTTCAAATGTAGAAGGGTCAAGTTTGTTTTGTAGCAGTTTTGCAATTGAATTTCTTTTAAGCTGTTGATTTTGGAGGTGCAGGTATATGACAAGGGCAGTTGGTTCGTTTCTTCCAAAGATGTTCCCAAGTTTCGTAGAAGTGTAATTCTTTCCAGCATGTTTCCCTCTGGAATACGCTATCAGGATCTGGGTGACAGTAATTTTAATGCTGACACAGGAGATGACATTACTAGTGTGGTTAATGGAAAAGCTGAAGATGGAATTGAAGCACTAGAGAATCCTGTGATGTCTGAGTCTGCCGAAGAAGCTTCTAATTTTCCTCTTGAGCACTGCATGAGGATAATGCCTCATGATCAGAACACTGGGGCCTTCTTCATTGCTGTGCTGCAAAAAGTTTCTCCTTTGCCAGGTAGTCTTATATAATAACATTTGTTTCTCTCTCTTTACCTCAGAATCTGGGTTGACAAAATGGAAATAATTCCAATATCTCATTTCTACCATGTTTATATTCATTTTACCTTAACTTTTTCTCAGGTTTGTAATTGTTTTCATTCTTGCAGCTCTTCTCGAAAAACCCAGCACAAAAATTGATGAGCAATATGTGGAACCACCAAACCATACTCTTGAGGATGCACAAGCACCACAGATCAATTCATCTGAAACCACACTTGAGGAAGTCTTAGCAGTTCCAGAGGAAAATGGGAATGACAATGTATCCAATACAGAAGATTTGGAAGTTATTACATGTGAAGAAAAGAATTCCGAGGAAGCTAAAGAACCCCATAATGCACAAAACACAGAAAAGAAGGTACCGGGAAAAAGAAAGCTACAAAGTCAAGGCAAATGGAGAGGTGTTGACCCGGTTCTCTTTTTCAAAGATGAAGCAGTTATTAATAGTATAAAGGATTTTTATGGAATAGACGAGCGTTTTCCATTCAATGGTCACCTTGTTACAAGAAACAGTGATATGAATCATGTGAAAAGAATTTACTATGTCTCCGAGTCAGTCAAGGATATTCTTGGGTTGAATTTCTCTGTTGGGCAACAACTCAAAATAACTTCAGTTGGACTGAAAATGTTTGTAAGTATATTTTATTCTCAATTTAGAGATATTGTTGTTTTTTTGTTAGAATTTTTATCTGAGTGCCATGTATATACATTGTCATGTAGAACTGTTTTACACTGACAACCAATGGAAGTTGTTTATTTTGCCATGTTATAAACCATTCAAGTGAGGTAAAGTTAGGTGATTTGGTAGAATACATGATTGTGATTGGATGACAGTGTAAAAAACTCTATTACACCTGTTGATGCATCTCCCTTTTCTCCTATTATTTTACGAGATTGATTTCTTTATCACCCATATTCCAAATTTAAATAAATAATAATTTGTGAAGACAATAATGATCTCACCATTAGTAACTTGGTAGATAATGGTGTTGGCGCAAAAGATCGATTTAGGCATGGGAGACAGAGTTGGACAGAGTTTGAATATCAAAAGTGAAACTTATAAACTTTTTACTGTTTCATGTTGAAGAAGTTGATGCTAGCTATATCTTGTTGCTTCTCAGAATTAGATTCTAGTACATCATCAATCATTTAATGAATTAGATTCTAATTATATCCTGTTTTGTTGGCTCCAATGTTAAGGTGCATGTTGAGTTTTTATTGGATATGAATTGTTGTTGACCATTATCATCTCATTTTGACGTAATAATTTGTAAGGATTATGTGTAATATAACAACTAATTAATTTATTTAGAACTGCTTTACAAACCCGATTCTTGTATGCATCACTCTAGAATAACACAAGTAGCATGCATGCCACAGTCTACACTATTAAGTTAGTTGCACCGAATAATTTGTTAAATAAATATATTAGTATTTCAATGGCATCGCTTGTGGACTTGTCCTTGTAATAAAATTGCTTTATTGGTCAGCCCTTGATTGAGTGAGATGTAAGTTTTCTTTGGTTTTTATTAGTACTCGTGAATTACTGAGTGAAACGTGCTTGCCCTCCTCTTACAGGAAAGACAAACAGCACGAGAAGGTAGCTCTGCACCATGTGCTTTCCGGATATCATCTGAAGGACTGCCCATTATTCTCCCATTCATAACAAAGCAAATTGTACATGCATCTCCCGTGGACTTCAAGCGTCTTCTGCAGGACAAAGATGTAAAATTTACAGATTTTGCTGATGCTCAGTTTGGTGAAAAGGCAGCAAACCTATTGCCAGGTTGTTGCGTGGTAATAATGGCTGAAGGTATGTGCTGTTGAAAAGGTTAATTAATACCCATTGACATTGACATATATCTTTAGAGGCGTTTTCCTTTTCTGCAGGTAGCACAGTTGCTACTGAATCCTGCCAAGTAGATGAGTCAACAATAGCCATCGGATGCTGGAGGGGTAGGGCGAGGTTGTCAGTGATGGTTACTGCAATGGACTGCCAAGAAATGCTTGAAAGGCTTTTAATACGTCTAGACACAGAAAAGGGCTCTTCTGGGCATGTGGGCAAGTCCTCGGATGATTTGGGAGGTGAAGTACAGCCTGTTCAGGAGTTGAACGATAAAGACGATGATGATGTGAAAGCTGCTGTGAGTTAGAGAGGAACTACTTAACTGATATTTAATACTCTGTTGTAACAGATATTTATGGTCTTTAATTTACAGAAAAGGTGATTTTTTTTCCTTCACCCATGAAAGTTCAATGATAAAATTATTTGTAAACCTGGTCATTAGTTTCTAAGACCGAACTTGGTTCATATTTGTATTAGTACTCATTCGAAAGCATCGAGTTTTCACATTGTTTTATGAGAAACTCCCTTTCTATACAATTGAGAGGTTAAACATGAGAAACTCCATTGTCATAAAACTGGTAGATTTTGGCCAGCGCATAAATGATAATATATATTGATTTGTTGATTAGGGTATTATTGAGCCATATTTGTTTAGTTCTATCAAGTCTCACGCTTGATAATGTCGTTTTCAGATTTATAAAGATACTTGTTCCCCAAGGCCATAATTGGGGACTAGGTATAGGGCCACATTAGGCTTCGGGCACATAGGTCACAGCATTTTCAAACAAAATTTTGAATCACATCAATTCCATCGATAAGTTCTTGAACATTATACAAGCAATCTATATTAACCTCCATTTGTTACTTCACTCGTCAATCCAAACAAATTTAAATGTACAAAAGGAAGTTTGCCAAACCTTTAAAATTTGGTAGTAGAAACATTAAACAATGAAATATACTATAATTTGAAACAAAATTAAAAAAAAAATAATCATGACGTCTGGCAACACATGTTGCTCTTAGCAGGGATTTCCTGTGCAGGGGCTGGAATAATAAGTTTCTGGCTAGCCAAAGATGCCGAGTTTCCATTTCCATGATTCTCATCAGCAGCTAGGCTCTTCTTGTTGACAATGTTGTATATTTCTGTCAAAACTGTCATGAAGGCTTCTTCAACATTAGTAGCTTCCAATGCCGACGTCTCTAAGAAAAATAAGCCTTCTTTCTCAGCAAACTCTTTTGCATCCTCTGTGGGTACATCACGCTGGTTCTCGAGATCACTCTTGTTCCCTGCGAGAATGATGACTATATTCTTGTCAGCATGGTTACGAAGTTCTTCTAGCCAACGGGGTATATGATCGAAGGTCTGACGTTTTGTGATGTCATAAACTAACATTGCCCCTACAGCACCCCTGTAGTATGCACTTGTAACTGCTCTGTATCTGCACCATAAAAACATTGAAATATCAGAGAAAATTTCAATTTAAAATGGATGCAGGAAAATATAGTTCTGTTTATCTGTTATAAGCACAGTTTACAAATAACTGCAGAAAACAAAACATGTTGATACTAATTATGTTACCTGATACAATTTAACCAGAGTAAAAAAAATTGTACAAAAAAAAGGATGCAAAATGACTTAATATTAGACTAAATGATGCCTCATTCAGAAGGCTACTTGATCTAAAATGTGACATACTGAACTGATAAAGTGCCAACTGTCTAATTTTTTGCAGCACCCTTCAAGTGTGAACCATTTGCCTAGAAACTGTCCATGGATTCTTCTGTCTGTGTGTGTTGAATCTGAAAACTGAGGATTCTGTTGTACTTCATATTGGAAATAGAATGAAATTATGTCCTAAACATATATTCTCATTTCTTTATAATGTTGTAAACTGTGACATCAGATATTAAACTAAACGATCCACAAAAATATAAAAAATTAAACATGCGCCTTTCGTTCCAAAATATGATTTGGTTTTCTATTCTTATAATAATTTATTAATTAGTGTCATGCAGCTTGAGTAAAAGTCGAGCAGAAAA
This sequence comes from Cicer bijugum, assembly GCA_037974875.1. NCBI lineage: Eukaryota > Viridiplantae > Streptophyta > Magnoliopsida > Fabales > Fabaceae > Cicer > Cicer bijugum. The sequence continues at coordinate 5,985,537 of JBBPBT010000036.1, forward strand.
ACAAAAGGCAAGGGTTCATCAGCTTAATTGAAAGTCAGACAAAAACTTCATATGAATAATTTATCTACTGGCACTAATATCAATTCCTGTAAAGTTGATCTATCTACACAATAATTTATCATAATATAGACAATAGCTGCTGTGCAATTAATGGCACTATGTTTCTTAATCTTAATACTACCTTTGAGTTTTGCAATGCTGCTGTATCATCTATTAAAAGTATAAATAAACCAATGAATAAGGTACCGAGACAACGGATGTGTTGTGGCCTCAATTTCATTCCATTGCAGCTTTAGTTTAAAAAATAAAAAATCCACGTTCGAAAACTTAAAAAAATAAAAGAACAGCAGGAATCAACCACAACTTGCACTGCAGTAGCTGCAACGTTGGCAATTACAGTAACTAATCACAATCATGACTTAAAAATAAAATTCATCAATTCTAGCCACAAATAACGCTGTATATTCCCAAGAAAGAGAAGTACTAATGATAATCAAAGTAGAAAATTCCTATTACTGTTAATTAGGTAGTTGTTAAAACTTAAAACAAAAATGATTACTTTAACAACAAAAATGTTTTCCAGCAGGCCGCAGTGCATAAAATACGATTTTGTGTTTTCTATTGACATTGTAACTTCAATAAACCGATTTTAAATCTCGTGTCAGACAACCGTAAAAAACACCGTTATTTATAATTAATTTCTCTTTTCCAATTTTGTTGTTTATATATATTGATCTATTAACACTGATCCATTCTGAAATACAGAATATATTTTTATTCACAAAAAAATTCACTTTATGAATATTATTGAACATGATTTTCTTCAATTCGTGCTAGAAAACGGATAATCAACCTATCATATACTATTTCTACACTATCTGTTACTATTAATTTTCGCTTTTTCCATGATCCAATTTTAAAATTAAAATAAAACACTATGAACCGATACAGACTCCAATCACCAATCAGGTATTCTTCCGTATACAACGATGGATCCTTATCAACAAGGATCAGATCGCATACGATAAGATGCTATAAACAGTTATAACAGATTCAAAACAAAGAGTAACGTAACTGACTAACTAACTTATAAATTCTAACTACATAACACGTGTTAGTTAGTTAGCTAGTTAGAGAGAGTACCGTTCTTGACCAGCAGTGTCCCAGATCTGAGCCTTGACGGTCTTATGATCGATGACTAAAGTCCGTGTTTGAAATTCAACTCCGATCGTGGACTTAGAATCTAAACTGAACTCGTTCCTAGAAAATCTAGCTAATATCTGTGATTTCCCCACCGCTGAATCCCCTATCAAAACCACCTTGAATACATAATCTATCCTCTGGTTTGTATCTCCATAACCTCCTCCTCCACTTCCCATTTTTCTTTTCTCACAATAATAATAATAACAATTCTCTCTGCTTCTCTTATAAATCTGTTATATACTATATGTCTCAGTACTTCTTTGTTGTGTTTCTTTTGCTTCAAGATTAAAACTAATAAATGAGTTGGTAATAAATTGGATGGATCTTCTAAAAGTTGAGAGAGACTCTTTTCTGTTACTGCCTTTTTGAGTAAATCAACATTTATTTTATTTTATTTTGTATTATTGTCTCTTTTTTCCCTTTCTTTTTCGAAGGTGTTATTATCTGTCAATTAATTTTGTTAATAGTAAGAAGTAAAGGTATTATTAATGACACGTGCAGGGAGGGGTATGGAATCAAGAGGTGTATTAGAAATGCCAGGCTGGCATGATGAGAGTTGTTGTTTAGTTATTAATGGTGAAAATAATGGAGCAAGAGTGTTGGGTGTTTCTACTTAAAAATAAATACTAATGATTGTATTTGTGGTGGTTGGAGAGATATCTTACTCTTCTACATTAATGATGAATTAATGTAGTGACAAACCAAAAATATGATTGTTATCGCAGAGTCAAAAAAGCGCCCCCTGCAACGCGTTTATCTCGGGCGAGTCTCACCTGTCTTATGGATACTGTCGTTGACGACACCCATTATTTTTTTCACTCAAATTTTTTATGAATGATGAGCAAAAGCAAAATAAAACAAAACTACACCACTAAATAGGGAAGATAATTTCTAAGACAATAAAATAATTTAAAAGATAAATAAATGATAACTCCTCCGATCAATGAGTTAGGATCCCGTCAAGTATTTAATGGTCTATTTACAAGAGAGAAAGAGTTAAAAAAAAAAAAAAGTAAAAAAAGATTAAAGAATTTGTTAGGAAGATTATAATATGTTTCACAATAATATTTATTATTGTATTAAAAATATAAATTTTATATTGAAAATTGTATAATTTATTTTTAAAAAAATTAAAACTTATTTACTATTTATAGAGTCATTAACACGTGTCTTTATCATGAGTTATTATTAATTCGTTGTTTTCTTTCTCTTATAAATAGACATCAAGTCAATATATCTTCAAAAAGAATCAAACCATGGGGAGAAGGGGACCCTAAAAATTTATCCTAACAAGGGAACAGTGACTAGCATTACCCAAAAACACAGCAAATGTATCCCTTTCTGGATTTACATGTACAACAAAAAGAAACAATTTAAAAGGCAAAACATATAGATTTTATCTTAGAATAAGAAGTTGAATAACCTTATACCATTAAAATCGAATTAACCATATCAATAACTGTATTAAAATTTATTTTAAAAATGAAAATTTCTTCTCCAACTCCTTAATATTTTACAAATTGGTCATTTTATGTGTATTTTGACAAAAAAAATACCTTTAAATTGGTCAAATTAAAAATATATTTTAGAGACTTTTTATGACATATAAAATGAAAAGATTAATCAACCTTAAAAAATAATGTTAGGGTTCTATATTTTTAGCCAACTTAGTACTTTGAGAAATCTACCTTCACCATTCTCACATTTCCCTTCAACTCACTAAGGTATATGAAAAAACTATTTTCTCTTTTTTACTCTCTATTATTTTATAGTCAAAATTTTTAAAATTGTTAATATTTTCTCGATTTCAAATTTTTTATTATTTTTAAATTATAAAAAAAATGCATTTTGAAATTTTATGTTCATTTAAATATTTTATTTTTAAATAAAATAGAAAAAATTTCATTCGGAAGATTTACTTTCATTTAAAATTTTAAAATTATTTAAGACTTTTAGAAAAAAACACATTTTAAAAGTTTCACATTCATTTAAAGTTTCAAATATTTTTTCAATCCTTTGAAAAAATTGTATTTTTAAAGTTTCATATTCATCTATATATTCAATTTGTTTTTAAACTTTTGAAAAAATTGAATTTTATTAGTTTTACGTTCATCTAAAGTTTTGAAATTTTTTAAAATTTTAAAAAAATTACATTTAAGAAGTTTTACATTTATTTATATTTATTAATTTTTTATTATAAAACTAATAATTTATATTTCAATTTTTTTCCAAATAAATAAAAAGCACACACATATATATATTGGGAGATAAGAGGTATAAATGAGTAGTGGGTAGATTCTTCTAATACCTAGATTGATTGTTAGCTTTTGTACCCTCATTTAAACTTGTACCCCCAACTTGTTAAAAATTCATTTTTATCCTTAATAAATTCATTTACGTGAGTAGTAAAAAAAAATTACTCCAAAATCTCACCCCCTCAACGAATTTTTTCGATAAATAAATTTTGGCAACTAAATTTATGGTTTTTCGATAGTTGCTCCAAAAATTTCAAATATCCGACAGTTAATAATTTTATTTTAATTTTTTGTTATTTTTTTATTTTTTGAAATAGAGATAGAAAACACACAACCAATATTTATAAATTTTTTTTTTTTTTTTTACTTTTACTGATTTTTTTAAAGTTATTTTAGATATTCTATTTAAAAAATATTTAATTAGGAGTACAAATTTAAATGAGGATACAAAAGCTAACATCCAAACTTAGTCCAGCTAGAAGTGCAAGAGCCCATATTAGAAAGAATGGCTTTTAAGAATCTCTCGTCGCGATCCAAATGTTTATTTTTGAATGGCGTTTGTTGATTTTTTATTTTTAACTTTTTATGGATTCAGTGATGATAAAGATGGTGATGCTGGTGTGATTGCTTCTTGGCTAGGTTTATTATTTTAAATAAAAAAGGAAAAGCAATTAATAATATTGTTGACTTGGTTTGCCACTTCAATATCTTTTAATAAAAAAAAATTATTTTATGCTCATTTTAAAAGATAAATGATTTATATAGAAAATAAAATAAAATATTTAAGTGTTATAATTAGATAAGATAAATAATTTTTACTGTAATTTTGTCTAAATAATATTATAAATAATTAAGACAAAAAAAATTACAAATAGTAATAAAATGGAAATGAAAAGGGCGTTTCGGAGACTCACCTTATGAAATAAGAAAAATCAAGTACAATTAGTCATTTAATTTTAGAAGGCTAAGAGAAAACTTCATGACCAAAAAATATATGAAAAGGAAGATCAAATAACATACCACTGGAATTTTAAAAAATATGATGGCAACGATTGGACGTTGTATTATTGTATATTAAAGATTTTTCATCCCAAATAAAGATTTCCTAATTTCCTCAAAAGTAATTGGAGAACAACGCATTTTTTATCTCTATCCAACAAATAGAGGAAGATAATAGCAGAAGATAAAAGAAGCCCAAAGGTGGCATTAGAAAAAAGTATAGAGGCTTATAAAAGTAAATAATAATATCATGTGATTCTTCTTTTTCATAATTACAATCATTATCTGCATTTAATAAAATAAAAATACGATTTCAACGTCACTTAAAGAGATTAATTTTTTTTCCCGCTATTGTAACACTAATATGCTTCGTCTCTATGAATATTGTCATAATACTCGGTACTCATTTCAAATGTGACACCTTAAGACCTCCAACCTATTATTTTCTTCTCAAAATACATTTTTTATATCCTCCAAACAATATAAAATTGACCTTTTTGTACGAAAATATTTCTATATACCTCACTATTCTAAATATTTTAAATTAATGTGAGAAAATTGATATTATCCACCCAATAATTTGAATTAACCAAATGAGTCCAATCTTGATGGCAGGAATCTATGTCATCAAGCCAAAAAACAAAGGAACTTGAAATATTTTCTTCTTCTACAAGATTCTCTTAGATATTTGATATATAACCAAAGATCACGACAATATGGAGATTGAATATAGACGCAATCAAATAAACTTTGAAGAAAATACGTATGTCAATTTGTTCCACACATAAAATGTTCAAGTATCATTTAAAAATTTTCAAGTAAAATCTCCCTTTGTAACCCATATCGAACAAGGCTATAACAATCAATACAATTTGCCAAATTTTGTCTAGCCCAAAAACTAAAACATGGACCCCTTAAATTTTGACTCATGCAAAACTACATTAAAATCAACTGCTAAACAAAAGACTAAGTGATTAGAGCTATGAACCCAAACAAGTCTCTCTCAAAGAGATTCCCGATGACACATTGATTAAAAATAGCTTATATCTTAACTTTCAAACAAGAACATCAAATACTACTAAAAAAACAACGAGCTTCAATTTTAAGGCCATCATTATTTTTTTTTTCACAATTAAATATGTCCCTCGAGTCTCTAATACAAATTTCTATAATAGCCACCTTATTGAACTTATACAAACAAATATAATCATGAATCAAATAAGGTTTTTCCTCTAGAACTTATATGTTTTTATATTAAAATATTAATAAAAAAAATTAGAAAACAGGAGAGATAGTCCCACCATTAATAATACTCCTTTAATGTATTAAGATTATATATTCATCATCGAATATCTTCATCATTACTAATTTTATAAACTAAATTAACAACAATTAAAAAAAACATATTACAAAACAAAATTAATAAAATATATTTATTTTTATTTTATTTTTTATAATTTTGATACATTTCTATAACAATAACTCACACATAAAGATGCGATAGGTGTTTCCAAACCGAATTAAAACCAACCCTACTAGTTGGACCGAATTGGGTCGAACCGGATCATGAAAATAAAAGTATATATATCGAAGAAAACAAAAATGTTTCCACTACCCTAATTCCCATCGCAATAGCATCTGTTCCCGTAGAATCGAAAATGGATGAGGAAGAGCACGAGGTTTACGGAGGAGAGATCCCAGACGTGGGAGAGATGGAAGGAGACATCGACATGTCCACCGCCGACGACGAAGCCGCTGGTGTGAAACAGCTCGGCGATATGGACCTCGATGAGATGAGGCGACGATTGAAAGAAATGGAAGACGAAGCTGCTGCTCTTCGCGAGATGCATGCTAAGGTCGAGAAGGAAATTGGCTCCGTTCAAGGTTTTTATTATCCTTTCTAATTAGTTTTCTTGATCTAATTATCTTTCGTTAATCACTCTACAAAAGTTTATAGAATTCCATTAGCTCGACTTCGATATTATTGTCTGCAACTATATCGTGTAGTGTTTCAGCATTCTCCACTTAACATAATTCGAAAATTTTCGGATTTCATGATGTAAATATACGTAGGTTTATATTCACTTTGCTGTTAAGATCGTTTTTTATGATTGTCGATAAAAGTGAAATTAAGGAAAGCCTGAATAACATAACACTTAACAACATTGCTTCAAAATTCAAATTCGTATGTCGCAGTTATCATCCAATGTTTCAAAGCAAATTTGAAGTATTATGATTATGATACTCTTGATGTCTTTTTTCAAGTTTTTGATTGGATTTCTTTTGCAGATCCTGCTGCTGTAGCTGCGTCTCAGGCAAACAAGGAGGAGACAGATGCTCGCTCTGTTTTTGTTGGCAATGTAAGAATCTCCCTATTTCTTATCTTTTACAGTTTTTCATTTAGAACAACGGTTTTCTTTTTATGAACAAGTTTGTATACTACTCTTATTTAGTTGGATACAAAATCAGATTTTATTTTCCTATTCAACTTAAAGGAAAAGGCCTGATTTGGTTATCATGTACTTCCCACCCAACATTAAAAATAAAAATGCGGCAGTCTGTTGCCTTCTATTAAAGAATCTTAATCACTCTACATGTGTAAATTTTCATCATGATTGAATTAATGCAGTCTGTTACCTTCTACTAAGATTCCTAATTGCTTTACACATATGCATTTTCATCACGATCTAAGTTATGCATAGAGCATATGAATCGGGGTAATACAGATCTGGCAATGGGTTCAGAGTCTCTCTTCCAACTTGCTCTTTTTTGTGGTATTCACCTTTAACTGTCCTCTATGTGGCATACAACTTCTTCCCCCAATTACTGTAGTATTTATATCCTCGTTAATAGCTCGATCTGTTGCATTTGGTGTAAAGTTTGCTGCAGCCGTTTGTTCTTTTCAATCACTCCAATGGCTGCATTACACCAAATGAATGCCACATAAGCCTCAGTTTCTTAAATTCATTATTTAAACTAAGTTCCTGATGACGACATCTGCTAACTGAGCTTCTGGAACCAATTACTATTGTATTAATATCCTCGTTAATAGCTCCATCTTTCGCATTTTCTGTAAAGTTTGTTGCAGCTTTAAGTTGGTTCTTTCCATACACGAAACCAGGGATCCTTAGTCTCGACCTTCTTAGTATTTATATCCTCGTAGAACTGTCATTTTCCTTCTTAGCCTTGACCTTAGTTTGAATCCATTTATTCATTCATATTTCTGTCAAACCAGGGATCCCTGAAACTGCATTTTTAATGATGGTACATAGTATAGATATTGAAAACCAACCCGGGTGGCATCAAAGCTGCTATAGCAAGATGACTGCTAATGCTAAATATTTATATCGTACAGTTATAAATGATGAATAAAATAGTACCTTAATTGAAAAACGTTAATAATTAATTAATAATTAATCAAAAGTGAGTCTTAAGCTAAACACACTAGTCAATAACAAAAGCTAAAGGCATATAAAGGGGAAAAAATCTGAATAAACTCTATTTCAAAATTAATAATTGAAAGACAAATTTTCAAAGTAGGCAAACATGGCGAGGTCACTCTGAAAATTAAAAACAACTCAACAAGACAAAGACCAAAAGATAGTTGTACTCTGATGCGTTAAATGAGCAGGAAACAATGCCTGAATGCTGTGAGTTGGCTCGAAATGCTGTTAAAGATTTGGTTTGGAGTCTACAACGAATCTATCAAATTGATCTACATGATTTACAACTAATATTGCATGCAAAACACGTGATTTTGCACTTCTTAAAACCTTTTTCTTGTTCCATTCTGGTCAATTCTACATAACTTTGGTAACCATTAAAATCTTTATCTATTCTTTGTTAACTACTTTGTTTAAAATACTTCTATGTAGATTAGTTACTAGTTCAAATCTGTTCACAAACCCTAATACGGTAAATACTTTTCTAAAAGCATTTGTAACCAATTGTTTAGGGGACATTAGGAATAATTATTATTCCTGGTTGTTTAAGCTGGACAAATGATTCATCTTGTTGCTTTTTCCTTGTACTGGTGATTGCTTATATAGATATGGTTCATATTGTGCTGCTGATTTGTGGTGTTTGTATGTGATAGAGGGAAAAGTTAGTGAAAAACACTAGAGTCCTTAATAATTGGAGGTTGTGATCCAAATCCACTAGCAATACGCTGTTAAATTGAAAGCTGGGTTTTATTGGAAGTACTTCTTATGATTGAAAGCTGTTATACATTCTGATTATGTTCGTATCACAGTATTTTTCTCATTCTATGTTGGGAACTTAGCATTGACCTATGAAAGATTTTTAAATGATTGTGATGTCTTTTGTAAAACCTTTTGCAATCCTTCACATGTAACCTTTTTCCTCTAGTTACCTAACAGTTCTTTACTTTTCTTTTGGTAATTCTAAGTTTCTAACATTTGAAAATTGTTGCACTTGTTTATTACCACAACATAATTATTATGTTAAGCTATTATTCACTTGTTTTCTACATCATTTAGTAATTTTTCTGATTTTGAATAATGCATTAGTTGATGTTAATAAATATTGGTTCAATGGATTTCTGGCTGAGCTGTATAGGTTCATTTTGTGTTGAATTTTTTATTATAATTTATTTATAACTCTGCAGTTTTTGGTTTGGAGTGATTACTGATAATCTTCAGAGGCAGGGTTTGACATATATCTCACTATGATCGCAGGGTCATTGTTATTACTCAAGTCCTATTATTAGCGCTGGAATGCTTACATTGTATTTTGTGGGTGGGCCATTTGTGTTTTCTAGGCTTGTAGTAGAGGAGGAAAGAATGTGTGTTGTATGAGATTTAATAACATATATCACACGAAGGAATAGAAAGTAGAAACAATTGAGAAGAAAAACTTTTAAGTTTATGAAAAGAAATGAAAAAAGTAGAATGAAGTTGAAAAAAGAAAAGAAAGAAATGAGAAAAGAAAAAAAAAAAAGAAAAAAGAAAAAGGAAAAATGTAGAACCTTTTGAGGAAACTGTGAATGGCATCTTTCATGAGCATGGCAGAAACTAGTACAGCTGAAGGTAGCTTGTGTTAAAGATGATTCAACTTCGGAACTGGAGGAGACAGCTTGTGGTTCTTTTGGATGAAAATTCTGTAAGTGTTGGGCTTGGAATCTTAGTCATAGAACCCTTTTGTTGACCGCAATGAGGTCAGTGATAACCTCGATTGTGTCATTTAGTCAACACGAAGGACAGAATGTGTGTTGTGTGAAATTTAACACGAAGGAATAGAAAGTAGAAACAATTGAGAAGAAAAACATTTAAGTTAATGAAAAGAAAAAGAAATGAAAAAAATACAGAAAAAAAAACTAGAATGAAGTTGAAAAATGAAAAGAAAGAAATGAGAAAAGAAAAAAAAAAGAAAAATGTAGAATCTTTTGAGGAAACTGTGAATGGCATCTTTCATGAGCATGGCAGAAACTAGTACAGCTGAAGGTAGCTTGTGTTAAAGATGATTCAACTTAACAACTGGAGGAGACAGCTTGTGGTTCTTTTGGATGAAAATTCTGTAAGTGTTGGGCTTGGAATCTTAGTCATAGAACCCTTTTGTTGACCGCAATGAGGTCAGTGATAACCTCGATTGTGTCATTTAGTCAACATGCCAAAGGATATGTAGCTATTGGCCTGTTGCATCCCTTTGGTCTTTATCTAACAATAATTGTTTCATCTTCATGAATTAAGCTACCTTATATCTTTTGTTTGAGACTTTTTCTCTCATTCAAGTAATTTCACTTAAATTCAACTTGCTTTTGAACAACATTTTTCCTTTTCCCCTTTTCTATAATATCTTAAATTGTTTTTTACAAAAGCAGTTGTAATTCTAACCAACTTATTTCATCATCCGTTAATGGTGTGCTGAATTAGCAAAATCTGTACAATTTAGTTAGTGCAATCTTCGACGTTCTTTAGGTGACTTGTAGACCTAATAAGATTGGTGCTGTTACGAGTTACTACTATGAGGAGAACATTAAATAGTAGAGTGTGTAAGAAGGTCTGTGGAGTTTGAGAAAAGCCTGTAAAATGACTATAATTCATGAACAACATATGGAGTTGGCTTGGTTTGGTTTTATTGTTGCTGGTATATGGAGTCAGAACTGTTGTAAGAAATAATTGTTTGAATGTTTGAGGAGTTGGGAAATGAAGATTCCTGTTGACATTGTAGTTAAAAGTAATAGTTGTGCACGAGTATTACAGTTCTAAAAGGGTGGCTTGACAATGTTGAGATATTCAGTGTTCTGTTTGCGAGTTTTTTAATAAATTCCCTATTAATTAGAACATAAATGTGAAAATAGTTTTAAGTTTTATTAGGATAAATGAATCTGGTATGAGCTCATCTGGAATAACATGATATATAACTCACTATTGGCATCAAAATCCCTTGAAATTTGTGTTCACAGGTTGATTATGCATGCACACCAGAGGAAGTGCAGCAACACTTTCAGTCATGTGGTACAGTGAACAGGGTCACAATCCTGACAGACAAGTTTGGTCAGCCTAAAGGTTTTGCTTATGTGGAATTTGTTGAAACTGAAGCTGTTCAAGAGGCTCTCCTGTTAACCGAATCTGAATTGCATGGCCGTCAATTGAAAGTATGTTTTTTTTTTTTAAAATTCATGTGAACCTTAGTCATGAGATCAGTCTAGTTAATTTGTAGTTTTTAATGTTATGGATGTCTATGTTTGCAGGTTTTGCCTAAGAGGACCAATGTTCCTGGAATGAAACAATATCGTCCTAGGCGATTCAATCCTTACATGGCTTATGGCTTCAGGAGGCCTTATCCTCCTCCTTACATGTACTCCCCTTATGGATTTGGGTAAGATGCATGCCTCATTTAAATTTCTGTATGCCATGCCCTTTTGTTATTTTTTATTGACTTTTGGTTTCTTTTATTTTCCATCAAACTGCAGGAAGGCTCCTAGGTATAGAAGGGCAAGTCGTTACATGCCTTACTATTAGATGTGCATATGGAATGGTCTTCCAGATTTGATGATTGTGCATCCTGGAGTAGTCATATTTAAATCTGGGAAGCATTTAGCTATACTAGCTGTCGTCAGCATTATACTGTGATCAAGTACATTTATTGGTCTTGTATGATTCTTGCTCAGTTTCTTGAAGATATAGTTTATAATTGCCTTTGAATTTTATGTCAGTGACTATATACTACAGCAAGGTCAGTTTGTAGTTTATACTTGACCAAAGTTATATGCTGCAGTAAACACATCCCGCCTCTTTAACTGTCCAGTGATACCAAAACTCGATTATATGACTGTTGATGAAATTTATATCATCGTATCAGAAATAAAATGGAGTATTTTGGGTGTATGACATATTATTCTTAAGATAATATTTTTATGTTCATTTACATCTGCTTATATGCCCTTCATTCGAGGTGGAGTAATATTGTTGTCAGTTAGAACCATAGTCACCTAGTTTGCAATTCTATTTGGTACGTGATACTCGATTGGATACGCGGTACATAATCTTCAAAATATTTGGTACGTAGAGGTATACATATTTGGTACGCTGTTTTGGTTTGTGTTCTGTTTTAATATATAAATCGAATTGGTACGCTAAAATAAAATAAAAATTATTGGTCTTAACACAAGAGTGGGAGTATTAGTTTATGTAAAAAAAAAAAAAGTTGGTAGTAATAGTTTCTATATAGCCGTCTTTAATAATGACAAAAAACACAAGTTTTGATAAAAATATTACAAATCTTCTAAAAAATAAAAGTTGGTATGCAAAAGTATGGATGGAGTTCTCTAGAGGGTTAAAATTGTCTTTTATTGAGCTTGTTTCAAATCAGGTTGAGTCGTGGTGCAATTACCTGGACTTTGTCTTTTTGAATAAGGGGAAAGTCTCATCGAGTCGAGTGCTTATAGTTGCAATCCAGCTAACCAATGTTTGTTGAATGAGAAATATTTGTCTTACTTTTGTTGTCTTGTTAGTTGTAGGAGTTGTACTCCACAACATTCTTCCTTCCATTCCTCCCAAAAACTACTTGATGATCTTATCACTCTCTCAACATAGCTAAACTGAATATCATCTATCTAATTTGGGGGATTGTTGTTCAAGGGCGGAGCATATGGTGCCCTAGCAAATGTGAGCGTGACTCATCATGTATGGTTATGTAGATGCCCATCAAGGGCCTTTTGTCATACTCGTGAGTTTGGCTCTTGTTAGCTTCCTTTATTTTTGTTAATCAACAACCTTATTCTGAAATGTTTTGAGAGGGTCTTTTGCTAGCTTGTAGTATTATTTCGTTAGTTGTCTTGCTTAACACTAGTATTGGTGATGCTAAAGATACCTAGGTGCTTAATAAGTCGAGATTTGATAGCATTGTCAAAGTTGAGGTATATGGCTTGTCTTGGGGTATTTTGTCTTTGAAGTAGAGGACAAAAGTTCCTCACCCACCCGAGACCCTGCCATATATTGACAAAACAGACAGCTCCAATCGGGTGATGGTTTTAAAAAAGCCAACGGACAGTTTTTACAAGTACAATTGGTCAGGATTGGTGTGCAAAATTGGATCCATTAAAGATTAAACATGAAATGTTTTTCTTAACAGAGCTGCGTATTATTCACACGCATGCATTCTTTTTATCTGTCCAATTTACTAAACCATGCAAAGACTCCACAATCGTTTGAGACACACTAAAGTAAAACGAGCTTACTAGAGCGTATAATTGTTTGAGACATGTTCTATACAAATGTCTTTTCAGTCCAACTAATTATTACCGGGACACTCTTTTCTCTCTCATAGAGACCAGTAGACCACACTCAACCCTTCTTCTCCATATGATGTTGAACCATGAGACATGGGAATGGCTCCCCGCACGACGCAGCTCCACCATCTTTATTTTAGCCAACTTGATGCATGCTCTTTCAATACGACCTTTGCTTTGTCGTGTTTCATGATCTTCAACCAAGTTTCAACCTTTGCTTCAAATCTATCCAATGTGCTCACAATGTACACCAAGTTTCAACTTTTGCTTCAAAAGAGAAAGATTTTTTATTTGTTTAGCAACTTCATGAGAACATAATAATAACATAAAAAGATTTGGCTTCATCTCCATTTTTGTTTTGTTGAAAGTTGATCTTTTTTAAAAGCTTTTTTTACCTTTTGCTTCTTTTCTTTAAGGGTTTTCTTTTATGTTCATGAAGCTTTTGTAAACAAATTGTGGTGTTGAAGTTTTTGGATTGAAGTAGATGGACGAAAATGGATGGGATATTCTCACCTTTAGCTATTTTGGATTGAAGTTTTTTTCATTTGAATCCGATCATAACACTCCCAAGAGCTGCTTCTGAACCAGATGTTAAAGTAATAACTCTACAAACCAATTGTAATCCTTTAAGGGTAGTGTGAACCAACTTCAACTTTTTCATTTTGACCCTCCAAATAGCTCAACAAATTGTTACAAAAGAGAACCAACAAAGCCTAAACAGAAGCTGATCTAGGATAGTCTATAATAGTATGAAGGGGTGTCTCATCTTATTTGTGAATGACTACATATTTTGCAAGGAATGATCATTAGTAATATGTCTAACCAAGTCAGGAATCTTCAAATATTCTGGGAGAGATTCATGAACAACCAATCAATTGAAGTGTTTCAAGTTTTCAGGAATCTTCAAATTCCATAGCCAAGTCACACTGTTAGAAAGGACGTTTTGCTAATTATCAAGTTGATATAACCCCTTTTAGCAACATAAGCACTAATTGAGGATCCTTTCTAGATAATGATATCATCAATATTGTCATCAACCAAAATACTCTGAATGTTATCCTAACCCTCTTGAGAGAGGACATTGTATAGTGTGAAATTGTCACTGATTATCATAGAAAGTATCACGAACTTTAAGATAGGAGAGGAACAAGATCGCAAATATAATCATCCTTAAACCACATCTTGTCATTCCAAAAGGAAACATCCCCTCAAACCACTTGTTATACCAAAAGAAATAACAACTTGAAAGTAACATATAGTATAAAATAGTTAGTACAGTTGAACAAACCAAAAATTATATCTGAAACTAAAAATAATTTTTTTTTACAAATGTAATAATTATTATGGGAACGAATATTATTATATATTTTCAAAAAATATTCTTCTCTTCGTCTCTTAGTAATTGACCTATTTGCAATAAAAAAAATGTTGACTATTTCCATTTTTAATACAGTTCTTTTCTAATATTATTTATCTCATTTATAATAAAGTATTTTTCATTATATATATATGATATTGATAATATATCAATATCTAATAAAAATAATATTCAATTATATCTTTAATTAATATTATTTATCTCATTTATAATAAAATATTTTTCATTATATATCTATGATATTAATAATACATCAATATCTAATAAAAATAATATGATAAAAATAGTGTTCTCTATTTATATATTTTTTAATATATATAAAATAATTAAATAACTCAATTATTTTATTATGCAAGGAATATTTTTTACCTTTATACTTTTAACTATTATCGATATATTTGATCAATCTGTTTTTCTTTTTAACTCTATAAAATATTTAAGAAAAATTATATTCTCTATATTTCAAAACAATGGACTCATTTAAAAAAATTGTTCTATAATAATTAATCATTTAAATTTTCAATGTACTTATTTTTAATTGTACTATTTAATTAGTAATCTGATAAAATAGTATTTTGTTGAGTTTATACACTTTTTTTAAATGTGTGAAAAGTCTATAATCGGAAAGTAGATATTTTTGATTATAAAGTCTATGATATTAATTATATTTCTAAGTCTATGTATGAAAACTATATAAATGACGTATGTGTAATTAAAAGACTAATAAATTCTTGTAATGCTTAACTAAAATCTCGATAATGCCGTCAAAGTTTATGGTGGTACGAGTTATCAGTGAGCAATTCACCCAAACCGAAGCCATAGTCAGCAAAGGGTGAAAATGGTAGCGTGATATCAATACTTCAATAATCAATGTTGCTTCTTCTACTTCTAACTTCTAACCAAATTACACTTATACTTCCAACTAAAAATGTTACTCACTTCTCATCATCATCATCATCATCATCATCATCAACAACATCATCATCATCATCATCACCCATTCGCACATTCATCATCTTCACTCTGCACCACTATCATCATCCCCTTACGCCCCTTACACCTCAACACTCAAATTCTCAACCTCAAACTACCAACCACAACTCACAGGTTTACTTCCATCACCGTCCACGCCGACTCCTTTCGCCGCCGATCTCAAATTTCCGTTCCCAACCATGTCACTGGCGATTCAAATTTCGATTCCTTCCTTTCATTCCTCGAACTCTCCTGCCTTCTCTCTTCGGTTATCGTTTCAGCCAGCGTTGCTGTGATTGCGGTTTGGAAGAAGGAGTTGTTTGTAGCAATCGGTAATAGAGTTTCTCCGTGGAGTGTGTTGCTGTTGGTGGTTGGTGTTTTGACTGGTGCGTTGATTAGGAGACGGAAATGGAGACAGACGGTGGTGGACGGTGGGTTTCCTGTTTCGGAGGTGAATTTTTTGCAGAGGATGGAGAAATTGGAAGAGGATTTGAGGAGTTCTGCGATGGTTGTTAGGGCTTTGTCGAGGCAGCTTGAGAAATTGGGGATTAGGTTTCGTGTTACTCGGAAGTCTTTGAAGGAACCTATAACTGAGGTAAATTACTCTCTTTTTTTGTTTCTTATTTGTTCATGCGTGTAAGATGACTTGTTGGGTGAAATTCAGAGCTTACGTGGATATTTAATGATGCTTGACTCAATTTTGGGACAGACTAAAGATGATTCTGATAACATGCTTTAGTGTTGTCTAAGTAGAGTTCCGAAATTGATTGTAACTTCAAGTTGAAATTTGCAGTTTTTGCCTGATAAGTGATTCTTAGTCTGAAATTTGTTATTTGACTCGTTTTTAACCGAAACACATTTAGAATATTTTTAACAAATGGATAAGCCTTACAGAATAAGGCTAGATGGGATCGGGAATGTAACTTCATAAGGCCAGATGAGTACTATATAGAATAAGACCGTATTTGGGATTTCATTCATAGAGCAACAATGTAAGGATCATAGATGTAATGCAGGGTTGACAAATGACAAGCTCGAAAAAGCAAAAAATTGACAGCTGTGTTTTGAAAGTATTGTGTAAATGTGCTGTGAGTTTGCTGAAAGTCTTGTGTTTTTTAATTTTGTCACAAGTAGTAATCTAGCAATTCTAGCATGAGCCTAAGCCATATGTTGATACAATCAAACTAATAGCATAATAATGCTAATATTCTAGCAATGTTAGGTTGTTAACAAGATTAAGGTTCATAAGCATCTTGGAAGCTCTACAGAATAAAAGGCATAACAAAATAGCCTAGATTTGCAACCCAAAGTACTTACGTAAATTAGAATATATAAATAATTCCAAGTGTGTATTCAAGGATTAATCATCAGATTCATTTCCACAATTGTAGTCAAGGGCCAACTTCTTTCAAACCTAAGCTTTTAGGTAGAAGTTCATGAATGATTTTATGTCTCTAAACTAATCCCTTATACGAATGCTTTTGGAGCTTGAAGCATTGATGCTTCATGCTTGGCCATCAAACTTGAATAGCTGGTGCAGAATGATTAACCACCAAACTGCTATAGCAAATAGCCTGCGGCTATATAAATATTCTAACTGATATAGAAACTCACAGAAGTCATGGGAAAATAAACAGAAGACTCAACACGGGAAAAAAAGAAGGAATGGAGTAGTCTGAGAAAGAGAACAAAGGATATGAAGGTCATAAACCTGAGTGAGAAATCATAACAGAGGACATGTGTAGACAGTGAACAGAACAGAGCAACGGACTTGTCCAAAAATGCTGGTTTTGGCTGGAAATGACATCAAAAAGCAGCATATCAGGGGGGTTTGTGCTGAAACATAAGAGAGAGCAGTGGGTCAACAAGAGTTTACATGATTGAATGGTCAAACAAGGGTTTCAAACCCTATGAAACATTATTCTGATTAAAAGCAGGGGAAATTATGAAAATATCCAAAAAGAAAGGTCAGAAAACAATGAAACTGGGGACAAAGGGTTTTACCCTCTATTAACGAGAGTGGCCACCACAACTGTCAAATGTGAATCTCTGTAAAAATGGACAGTCTTGTTGCAGGAGCATGAAGCAAAAATTCTCCAGGATGCATATCCTAGTTTCCTCCAGCGATGTCATGTGTTGTATATCATACTTGTTAGTAAAATAAGATATACACTAACTAATTATTTATTAGTGTTCCTTAACATTTTGAATGGCTGGTTGAAGGTTGATATATTGTATCAATGTAAAGAATAGAAAAAGTGACAAAAAATTATCTAATTATTTGTTCATTTCTTGAAGACTGCAGCTCTGGCACAGAAGAATTCTGAGGCCGCAAGAGCATTAGCTATGCAATCAGACATTTTGGAGAAGGAGCTCGGTGAAATTCAAAAGGTTTTACTAGCAATGCAGGTACTCATCACTCCTGTGTTACTTAACTCTGCACAACAGAGCAGGTCCTCTTTTATAAATTGAATGACACTAGCTTGTTATGGACTTGAAAGGTTAAAACTATTGTCTGGGTGTAGTTTTCCATTCGACACTTGAGCTTTTGTTTACTTTCGGGAGAGTATTTTGATTCATTGACAGTACTACTCACTCGCACACACACTTATATTCTGAAGTAAAATGTTTTACTGACCATGAATCTAGTATTCTAGTTTAGATTCATATACTTCATACTTTAGAGCTATGTATACAGCTCGCTTAGTTAGAAATCAGAATTTTCTTGACCATGTTACTTCGTAAACTATCCTCATAATTTTTTTATCATCAAGTTTAACTTGTCTTGATGGTGTCTGGGCATGTAGGAACAACAGCGAAAACAACTTGATCTCATTCTTGCAATTGGGAAGGCAGGTAAGCTATGGGAAAGCAAGCGTGAAACTAGTGAAGAACACGGTACAATAGAAATGTCTAACAAAGCTGCTAATGAGGTAAAACAGCAGGTCCATCAAATTTGAAGCTTGGGTTAAACTGATAGTAAAATCCACAAATTCCAGAGTGGTGAATCTCGGTGCAATATTCTATGTTTTCTGAATCATCTATCAACACAAAATCAAATTACCTTGAGTTTTATCAGCTCATAAATAGTGATTATATGTTTTATTCAGGGCGCCTCAAGGTTCCTGTGCATACAGTTGAGAAGAAATTACTTAATTCAGTATAAGAGGGGTGAATTTTCTGAGTCCTCTCTGGCCATGATAAAGTTCGTTCAGAAATGTATTATTGGTTCACATATTGTTGGTTCTTTATGTCTGTGAATGTACTTTCATTTCAAGTTTACAAGGTACTACTCTATTTGTAGGCAGTTCACATTTTTTCCCTTTCATTTTTCTGTATCAAAGACAAATGAATATGCCTCTGGAACATACTTAGGTCCGGACTAGTAACTCGAGTTATTCGAACCAAGTTTATATGTCTCAAATGAAAAATAGAATTCAACTAATGGTACTTTACATTGTTTCGTTGCCAATGTCTAAAGCTGGTGATTCAACTCAAACATATAAATAGTTATGTTACTGGTTGGATGTTTTCAACATTTCTCGTTAACCATGCACTCCAATCTCCACCCCCCTTCAGTCATTGGAGTCTGGCGTCTAAATAATGTCTACTCCTAAAAACTTCATGATGGAATCAAACACATTTGAATGTAAAAAGTTGACAATTTAAAAAAAAGAACTAAGTTTGTATTTGATAAAATACAATTCTGGATTGATTAACCCAAATTAAACAGTTCATAAACTT
Organism: Cicer bijugum; assembly: GCA_037974875.1. Taxonomy (NCBI): domain Eukaryota; kingdom Viridiplantae; phylum Streptophyta; class Magnoliopsida; order Fabales; family Fabaceae; genus Cicer; species Cicer bijugum. The sequence continues at coordinate 6,004,840 of JBBPBT010000036.1, forward strand.
GAAGAAAAAATATAGATTGGCGGACACACCTAGGAGTATCATTAAACTTGTATATGTATAAATTTTTAAGGGCAACAATAAATAATTTAATCCTTTTAATATTTGAACAAAGAATATACCTAAAATACAATGTTGAATAGTCAGATGACCGTCCGATAATAATCAACTAAACATCGTTCAACTCTTAAAACGATAAATGCCATCAATAATATTGCAAACATCATTTACAATCTAGTATTAGTCCAACCTGCAAATGTCATCAATAATATCGCAAACATCATTTACAATCTAATATAATCCGAACCTTCTCAAACTTTCTAATGGGGTGAGGACTAAGGACCAACAAAGTTTCCAACCGGTTCGCTCTTTGGTGAAAAATAAAATATAGATACACATGCATTAATTGGGCAACATACCAATTTTCCGGCATTACTAATACAGTCTAAAGTAAACAGCTTGCAGCTCAAGACAAATGGAACCATCAAGTCACTGGAGTATTGCGCCTGCAGAATGAAGTGCTTACTAATTTCTTTCTTCGTTACTAGGCTGTCAATCAATGACATAATTAGGAGCCACAGCCAAAATTCTATCATTTCTAGCTGCAGACGCGGATTGCTCTGCTCCAGCTGCTTCTGCTGCTGCTTGCCTACCATCATCCACCACTATCAAATGCCCCTCTCTTCGAATTAAACTCTGCATTAAAATGTTTGATATAGTTAACATGCCTGCCAATAATAATAATATAGTAGTAAACTCTTTGAAGCATGTATAAATCAACTATATACCTCAATAATTGCTTTAATTTTGGAAATTTCAGCTGACGCCTCCTCCATTGAAGTGTAAACATTTTTCTCATTTTGCTGGTTTACATACCATTTAATCAAATCTCGTTGCCTCATCCCAGCCAAACCGCTTCCTGCAATAAATAAGCCCACAGAAAATTCACCTATTAATATGATCACAATGGACACTTTGTAGTATATTCCTGACAGAATGTGTATATAAGTACATTATATACACCAGACAAAGGGTATTTAAAGGTTAGAAAACCTGAATGAAGTACAAAATTTATATTTTACACAATGGTGCTTAGTAATCATCAAAACTCTGAAGTAGAACAATGTTGAGATATAATATATAACAAACAACAAAGGTTCCAAGTAAAAACCTTCTCGCATCACAGACTCTTCGTGCTGTCTAAGACACATGACAAGGGCCCTGGTAATCCTCTGAAAATATTCATCACTTATTATCAGTTTCTTCCCTTGTGGGTTAGGTCCATCTGCTGGTTTTTCTGCAAAGTAGTTAAACCTATAAATAATTAAACTTTATCAAATATATGATTTCACGGTAAAAGGTTGGAGACACCTCACCACTAGTTCCAGCAGCTTGCTCGGCAGTAGAGTTTCCAGCTTGACCATCAGCATCATTATTATTATTATTATTACTATTATCATTTCCATCACCAGTACCCAAGTCTTCGTCTCTGTCTTCGTCTTGAAACTCGGACAGATCAATCTCACTGGACTCCACTCTGCAAAAAATAAAAAAAGAGCAGTTATTGAAAAAAGCTAGCTCCCAAAATAGAAATTTAAAACAGGAAAGCAAGAAATATGCCATACCTTATTATGGATGTTTGCAGCAGTTTTACTGCTAAACGAACATGACGAGGTTGTACCTGATACAAAATCATCTTTAGACCATGGAAGGAAAACATATAACTGCATAATGACCAGCCTCTGAAAACTTATATACCTGATTATCCAAATGACACCGTGCAACGGCTTCCGACAGCCTGATTAAAGCCTCCAACTGCCTAACTGTCATACGATACGCAACCCTACTACCAGGATTTGTATCAGCCTTACGGAGAGAAACATAAGAGTCTACCAGCAATTTTCTTGCATCTGATGTGAGCTGCACTAATCAGGCTAAGTAAGAAAGAAGAACAAAGGCAAAATTGTCCCCGTGCAGCTTGATCCAAAATAAAAAAAAATAAAAAAAAATAAATAAATAAAAAAAAAAAACAAGTGTTCAAACCTTTGGTTTAAGAGTTTTTGCATATGTTATATAACGCTTCAGTTCTGCTGTAGTGAACGTCGGAGCAAGTGCATCTTCATGCTTTTGATGAACTCGCACAATATGATGTGCTATGTGATAATCTGTAACTTCTTCTGGGTCATCAATCATAATGTATACAAGATCGAACCTTGAAAGTATAGCCGGTGGAAGAGCCACATTGTACTGAAATAAGAAAAGGGAAAAAACTAAATTAGTACTTGGTAGCAAGGAGAAAAGTAGCCAGGTTAGCAGAACATATTACCTTAAGTGGTTTAGACTTATCATATCGTCCTCCAGCAGGGTTAGCAGCAGCAAGAATGGATGTACGAGCATTGAGTGTTGCTTGTATTCCTGCTTTAGTGATACTAATAGTTTGTTGTTCCATGGCCTCGTGAATAGCAACCTTCAATCCAATCAAATATGAGATACTTCCCAGCTCGTGACCATCAAATGCCAGTCAAAATAATATATGCCTATTACCTGATCTCTGATGTCCATCTTGTCAAATTCATCAATGCAGCAAATGCCATTGTCAGCAAGCATCAAAGCACCAGCCTGAAAACAAGCTCTTACATAAGAAACAAGACTGGAGAATAATTATGCAGTCAGATAATAATCAAAACACCTGAACATATTAAATCCGACTCTTTCTGAATACGTTTATACCCTACTCAAACAAGACCTCTTAAGTCACTTTTCAAATGCTACACTTTATATGGTTTCTTGATAAAAAATTCTGATTACTATGCAAACATTTTGGCATGCTTATAGTTCAGAATCTAAGATGCGCAGACAAACTTATGATATGCGGCCTACTCTAAGTTTATTCTTAAGTGTGTATAACATTTTATCAGGGAGTAATTTCAACTTAAAGCAGTTCTAATACTATTAGTATGTTTTACCAAGTACTTGAGATGAACAGATGTACTTGTTTGATTTCATTTAAACTAGCATACGTTAAACATGTACTATTTTAAATTTTGCAGAACAAGGACACTGAACCACAAATGAAAAGATATAATGGGAGTTCATGTACTGTATGAACTTATTATCTTTTTCCTAGGGCAAAGTTCTGTCCAGCTGCCTCAATTGAAAGCACAGCTAGTTTCTACACTTCCGGTAAGTACAAAAGAGCAACAGATTACTGACCTCAATACAAAACTCCCCAGTTTCTGGTTCCTTGGCAACAGTTGCAGTCAAACCAGCAGCAGATGATGATTTCCCAGATGTATACACAGATCTTGGAACAATGCTAGAAGTATACCTGAAATGATAAGGATGCATAATCAAATCCATTCGCACAAACCAGTATGATAGTAAGCAAAGAAAAAGGAAAAAGGCAGTACTTAAGAAATTGAGACTTTGCACAGCTAGGATCTCCAACAATACAAACATTAATGTCCCCTCTAAGGCTGATGCCTTCATGAGTAGATTTGTGGACCCCGCTCATAAGCATGAGAAGGATTGCTCGTTTTATATCTTGATGACCAAAAACAGTTGGTGCAACACTCTCAACAAGTTTGGTGAAGAAATCTGGAGTATTCCTCATTCGTTGAACTTCATCCAATTCCTGTGCCTGTCAAATCAACCGGCCAAATATAGGGTTAACTGTTCTCTCTCAAATATATGACAGAAATCTCACCAAGAATATTATGTATGTGTGCATAGGTCGTGTGTTTAAAGAAAAATGAACAAGTTAAGGACATCAGCCAACAGTGAACGGGAAAAGCAAGCGTGAGCAGAAAAAATCCAACAGAAGTAATTATACAATATAGATGGATAAATATTGGGGGTAAATAGCAGGAAAAGTAATCAACCCAAAATATGCAACTAGATAATGAAGAGAGAAAAAAGCTCATTGATATGAACATTCATCGTGCTTCTTAATCATAGTTATAGATATCGCCAATCTGTCACTCACAACAGCTGACAATATGAAATCAAAATCAGATAGTGGCATGATAATGCATAGACAGCATTATCAACTTACAGAAAATTGCTGATCATCTTCGTCTGAATCCTTCTTTCTATTCCTGATATCAGTTTCTCTTCGACCATCACAAATCTGAAACAAACAATTCAGGAAATAAGTTTATAACACTGACTAATTTCACACCATATGAAATACCAATAGCAAACCACAAATAACCAACCTGAACGGAGTTGGCAATAAACGCTAGACGATATGAGAGGTCTCTGACTCCCAAAGCCTTAAGGCCCCTCACACCTTCGTTTCCTGATGAAGAACCCTTGCGAGAAGCTTCCCTTCGACATTCTGATCTCTCTCCAGGAGACGCCATTGCCATTATATCAGGTATGACAATTACAGTGCCAGTAAAAATCACCCTGCAAGGGAACAGTTTGAGGTTTGATAATTTGACTCTTCAAGTTCCAAAAAGTTAACATTTAGTACAATTGACCAGTTCAAGCAAAATATGGGCAATAGAAGTCTCACGTGTCACCAGCCCTGGCATGTTCCACAATCTCATGACGAAGAATAACATCCAAAGACCTAGGCAGAGAGCCGGCAGGTATCTCTTTGGATGTCTCCTGCATTCTGACCCTTTGCCAATCGGTAAATTTGCTTTCTTGGCGCAGCAGTGCCCACCTTGTTCTATTGTTACAGGTAGCATTTGGACATATTGTTGGCTGCATTTGGCATAACACCACAAACAAAAAAGTCATAAAAATAAAAAATATACATTAAATGATACATAACACGGTATTATTCAGTATTCAATATGATAAGAATGAAAACAATTGTCTATTAATCACCTCAGTATACTTGAATTGTTGTTCAACATTCTTTATAACCCCACCACAGTCCAGGCACTTGAAAGTCCCTTGGAGAAGCTCTGGCCGAACCTCGCTTGTCCTTGTTACCACTCCTGTTACGGATACAAGTCTTCCGATCTCTGATGTAGCCAAATCCCTTAACCTGTAGATGTGCAAGTTCAGCAGTGAATAACAACTCAACACATAGACGTGATACTTCACACACGCACACACTTAATTGCAACTTCAAAACCTCCATTTTCAATTAAAACTGCATTAAACTTGAATCAATGAATTGAGAGTGAAAAACGGAATAGAAATGCAGAAACCTCTTGACAATTGGAATGTTGTAGAAGGCAACATTGATGTCCTTGTTAGGATTATCGTCAGAAATAAAGGTTGGCTTGAGCTCCATAACAAACCTCTTGCAGGCGTTTTGCAAGTAAGGTTCAAACCTATCATCACCAACACAGAAAACAAAAACAAGTCTTAGTGTCCCAAAATAACAAGAAAATTTTAGGGTTTCAAGATTTATAATAAAAATTTAAAAAAGAAAAAAACCTCAAATATTCATCTGAAATAGCTTTCTGAAGGAGATCGCTGAATCTGATAACGTGATCGAAATCAATGAACATGGCGTTAGACTCGTTGGCTCTCATCACTTCAATTTCCGCTTCGTAATATAGTTCGTTACGTTGTCCGGATCTGAAACTGGAGATTCAACACAAACAGATATAGTTATTCAGTTAATTATTGTGAAAATGGAAGAGCGATGAGTAGATGATGGTGATGATGATGAAGATGGATATGAAGAAGATAACCTTTTGAGAAAATCTAAGAAAGCGTTTTCAACCCTAACGGCTTTCTCATCGACCAAGTAACCACCGTATGCTTCCATTTTCGGTTAATCGGATGATGATTCTGAGTAGTGACTCTGAACCCTAACTTCTCTTGGGAGTTTGAAGTTTGGTTTCTAAGTTCTACACACTGCGGTTCCTAATGAGCGGGAACTCTTCAGTAGCGGGAAACCGTAAAAAGGACCGACGAATTCCCGCCAAAATCACTTCGTGGGTATGTTGATGGGCTTTTCACGGCCCACGTTTTCATTTTTCTTTTACCTGCCCAATATGGGCCATATCATGGGTGGTGTGCAACCTCTTCTTTTATTTTTTAGCACAAATGGGACTACTTTCTCTCCCCTAAGCATCATTTGGATATAGGTATGAAAAAATATTAAAAATAAAATAAATGTGATCTTGATATATATAAAACAATTTATAGTCCGTTTTTAAGAGATTTTTAAAGATAAACATAGATAAAAGAAAAACAATTTATAAAACATATATATAAAATTACTGTTTAAAATTATAAAAAGTAATTTTATATTTTCCGCCCACTTTTCAACTGCTCTTCTAATAATCACCGTCATTTTTATTTTATTAAATAATTATTAAAACTACATAATCTAAAAAGTACCATTGAACTGTTATTGTTTGTTTTTACTTGTTCTTGAAATCTAAATAAACATTTATAAAATAAAATCTAATATGGAAGAAAAACAACAAGTGTAACTTTTTTTTTTATATCAGCAGAAAAAAAAACTTTGATGACATTTATTGTTTGACTTTCTTTTTTCACATTTCTAATGTGTTATTGTTTTTCTTTTTGTTTTTAAATACTGTGTATTATTTTATTGCACTCGATTAATAGGGAGTGGTTAGGAGGTTACATGGGTTTACTATTGTTTGTAATAAAGATTTAGATTTTCTCTTATTCGAAAACTGTGATATTAATTCAATCTGTCGTATTTGCTCATTTTTACAATATCTTAATTTTGGATAGACTATTGAGGACAAATGGACAAACACGGGAGCAATGAGCATTCTCCTTCCGAAATTATGAATTTGTTACATTTTTATATGTTGAGTCTTCTAGTTAAACAAGGCAGGGCTAAGGGTCATTGAGTGTATGTGGGCTAGAACTCAATTTGCTAAATTTTATAAAATTGAACCTGCAATATATAGATCCAATTAACAAACTCCTTTTGCACGTTTTAGACTGGTGTTGGTTAGTGTGTATTTACTTATGTGGATTGGTTGGTTTAGGTGATGGGATTTTTATTTTTTTATAGAATATTCATTTATTTTAACTTTTTTTTAATTTATTTTTCAAATTATTGAAAATAAATATATATATATATATATTGGACTTTTAAGATTTTTGTTAATGTTTGAATGAGTTTTATTAAACAACCCATTTATCATACTGTCCATACCATGACTAAGTAACATTAAAAATTTATTCTATAAAATTTGAATTTTTATATATAAAATTTTAAACAAAGAGATTAAATTTGAATAAGCATATTTGTGAACTCGTATAACCTTGCTAAATTATTATGCATAACAAATTAGGTCATTAAAATGGCTCAAATTGAGTAGGGTGAAATAATCTTATTCTATTTCAAAATAGAGTGACTCAATATTTACTTTAATTAATTAACTTTAACATGAGCCACCCGATCTCGCACAATCATATATGGCTACTCCGAATTCATAATTTTCCGGTTGAAGGCATCATAGTCACAATAACAATAGTTAAAATACATTTTTTTAACAACAATGTTATTTAGTACAGTGACAATGATTAATAAAACACAAGAATAATATATATTGAGTGGTAGAACTGTTACTTTTTTATTTTATGAAAATCATAAAGGAAGATGGTAAAAATAATCAAAATCTTTTGTCACTTTTGCTCTCATACTGATGATAATTTTCCTTTTTAAAAAATAAGGTTCAATTGCAATTTTGGTCTATTTATTTTAACTGAATCGCAAAAGTAGTCATCCTATTTTGTTTATCTCCAGTTTTGGTCCCCAAATAGAATTTTAGTTCAAAACTTTATGAAATTTCATTTTTTTAAAGTCGTACTACACCATTTATGATTATATATTTCGTGTACAATTGTTGCAAATGAGATCTTGAGGCATAATGTAACTTAAATAAATGCAAAAAAAAAAATGAAATTTCAAAAAGTTTTAGACCAAAATTCTATTTGAGGGGCAAAAACTGGAAAGAAACAATGGGATGACTACTTTTGCGATTCAACTATAATAGGGGGGTTAAAACTGTAATTAAGTCTAAACACAGATACAAATATTTATACTTATCGCATACACACTTATGCTATTGGGGTCACCGCCCCTGTTTTCTATTTTTTCAACATATTATATCTTTATTTTCTGTACAATACTAAAATGAATAAGGATTTCTATGCTCATATATATATATATATATATATATATATACTTTATTTACTTTATATTAATAGTTGTTAATTTTGAGTTTTGAAAAATTGTTATATTAAGTTGTTCTTTTTAAAATATTTCACAATGTTATTAAAATGTATAAGACAGACTATCAACTACGAAATTCTCGTAAATAAAACAACAAAATAAACTATATTATAGTTAATGTATCGTAAAAAAAATAGTTTATTAGAATTACATTCTTAATAAGATAGTTAATGGTTGTCATTCGTAATATAATACCATTACTACTTTGAAAAAAAAATGAAGCAAATAAAAAAAAATTCGCATTTCGAAATATTTTTAGTGTACTTTTTCAACTAAACAAGGTATCATTTTTTATATAGAATTTTTGCAACTAAATTAAAGAAACATGTGTGATCCATTAAACGGGATCCACATAAAACTCCAATATGAATTTTGTTAGGTTTTGAATGAGGTAAAAATTGATGTGCGAATCCACAAAAAACTGTAATGCAAAAAATATTAGGTTTTGATCGGGGCAAAAACTAAGGCGCAAATTCAAAGAAATAATTGACTGAATTAGATATTGAATGTTGATTCGGTAGGAAAGCACACACATGTGCAATTAGAGAAATGCATTTACTTGGTTTTTTTATTTTTTTTTTTCTTTCAATTTTCCATATACTAAAAAATAATGCACCCCAAACTCAAGTTCAATCGAACTGAGCCAGACGGCGGCAGCGTACATGTGTAATGGTTTAACATCGACTAACTTTTATTATTTTCATCATCATTTTCAACATATTAGACTTCTTAAAAGCAAAAAAAAAATTGTATTACTTCTTAAAATAATGAGCATTTGATAACAATACATTTTTTATGCTTCTGCCATCCTAATTTTATGGTGTAGTTGTGAAAATGTTGACGAGAGTTAAGTCGTAAAAGAATAAAGATATTGACATTTTTGGCTTCCTTATCATACAAACTGCAATTATTCATTTTCCTATGTGGTCACAATCGCCAAAATCATCAGCGCCACTAAATTTGGTATTGCATGTGAATATTTTTTATGAGGCGTGGATATGAGGTCATATTATTTATTTTTTTAAAAGAAGTTTCAAATTCACAAAAAAAATTACACGGTTAGACAAATATCTTAAAATGTGTAAATTTAAGAAATATCATATTTTATATTTTCAATTAAAAAATAATTAATTATAATACAACTAAAAGTGTCTAAAAAAACATTATGGAGTCAACCAACACTTTTATTTTTTGGCAATCATGTTAGCTGAGCCAATGGACAGTTTTTTTTATTAAAATAAAGATGGAAAGTAATTGAAAGCAAGGAATTGATGAATAATTTGGAAGGTACATAATATAGATGCAGGAGAGGTGGGGTATAAGTGTCATTGTATTTTGCCCAAACTTTTTACTCCTCCAATTAATGGTAATCCTAGATTAGAAAACATTGGGAGAACAAAAATAAAAAATTGGAGTAAAGAAGTTATTGCTATATTTTTTTTTTTTTTGCTTCTAAACATCTGAACACTCAACTTGAAAAAAAAAAAAACTCAGCAAAACTGCACAAAGTGAAAATAGTTGATCTTTGCAGAATATATTTTTCCTCCTCCGAGGCAGTAGTAAAAAAGATGTGTGTGTATGGTCACTGGCGCGGTCACTATCCCTCTCACTTTCTGAGTGCAATGTCAATAATCTTAATTGCAGCTTTGACTAATTGAAAGCTGCGGAATCACATCAAGGAATCCCGAAACCTTTAAAAGGAAACTGAAACAGAGAATAGTTTCACATGCCCTTTAAGCCTATTTTGAGTTAATTGCGCTTTCTTGAATGTGCTACATCAATTTTGGAAATTCAACTCCAAGGTGGTGGTGGGTGTATCTCAACATGGATCTCCACATATGCGAATTTGGAATGAAATATAAATAGTTTAATTGTGATTTTAATTTTTTTATTTTATTTTTTACCTAATCACCAAATTAACTATTCTGTTTTAAAATATCATAGTTTTAATATTTATTATTATTTTTAATTAATAATAATAACTACATGATATATTTTAAATAATACGATATATTATACTATGACTTAAAATATGTGACACTCATAAAATCGCAATAAAATTATTTTAATATTTAACTTTTTTTTTGTAATTTAATTAATAATATATAAATAATTAATGTATATGAATTATTTTATATTATAAAATTGTGTGAATATCATTTAAAATATGTTAAATTTTCATGTTTTTAGTTTAAAAATATAATTAATGAATCAAAATTGTCGACTTTTAAAATAAATAATTAATTTCGTGAATTGGTGAAAATCAACCGCCACAATTAAGTCATTATAAATAAATAAATGAAAACTAAAATATATTTTTTAATCTCTTAACTTATTTTGCTGTTTCGCCTTAATCCTTTAATTATTTTTTACTTTTTTTTTATCCTCGATTGTATTTCTGATAGTTATTCATTTTTGT
>JBBPBT010000036.1:6031791-6042920 GCA_037974875.1 Cicer bijugum
CTTAATTGTAATTTTAATATTTTATTTTTATTAATTGACGAAATTGATCCGTCTATTTCAAAAGTCAATAATTTTAGTCATTTTATCTAACTTTTTAACTAAAAATGACAACATGATATGCGTTAAACAACATATCATCTATATATAGTGATTAATATCTATACAATCGAAATAAAATATAGTAAAATCTTAACTTTAAACTTCAATTTTTCTTGATATTTATAATTTAATTTATAACATAAGAATAATTAATGTATCTAGATGTTTCAATATCAAGATATTTAAAATACGCTATATTATATTTTTTTAGTTTAAAAAATAAAAGAAATCAAAACTATTTATTAAAATAAAGAAAACAATTTGATAAATTAATAAAAACAAATAAATCAAAATTGCAATTAAGTGGAAATTTTTTATTAGCAGGATTCTTTAGTAACCAATGGAGTAATGAGTCAAAGGGTGTGTAAAGTCAAAGTCATCCCAAAAGGGTGTGTTTCCTGGAAGATTGAATCAAGAGATAATAATCTCCATTGATCATATCAGACTCAATTGAAATCAGTTCAAAATACAACAATGGAGATTGAAACCAAACAAGTTATTAAGCACAAGAATATGGATATCTTCTACATCCTCAAAGAAACTATAACCATCTATTTCAAAAACATCAACTTCATCCTCTTCACTTTTCTCACTTCTCTTCCTTATTTTTTCCTCATGCTTTACTTTGAAACTCTGTTTCAACAAACTCTAGTTCAAACACCAAAAATCATCTCATCTTTGCCTTTTCTAGAAAACCTTCAATTTCGTTTCCAATCCATTTCTATTTCCAACAACATCCTAGACATCGATGTCCCAAGTTTTAGCAAGGATTATTTACCTGTTTTGCTTCAGCTTGCTTTAATTTACACTTTCCCTCTTCATTTTCTAGAATTCTTTTCTACAGTTATAACTATGAAATTGTCTTCAAAGCTCATTAGTTCAGACAACAAAATGAGTCTCAAAGATATGTTTCAAAATTCCATTGACATATCAATGATGATAGGAACATTTATAACTTCTTTGTATGTTCTTACTTTATCAAATTGTCTCCTAATTGCATTCCCATGGACAGTGAGTAATTGTTACAGTTTGTTTAGTGTTTTTGGGTTGTACCTATTAGTTCCATTGATTTGTTGTGTAGCTGTTGGAAAGTTGTTGATGGTGTATTTGGAATGGAGTGCTATTTGGAATATGAGTATTGTGATATCAGTTTTGGATGGTATATATGGTGTTGGTGCTTTGAGAGTTTCATATTTTTTCAGCAGTGGTAATAGAAAAAGAGGACTTCTTTTGATGCTTGTTTTCTTTGTTTGTGGAATTTGTTTAAGGTTAATATGTATCTACTTTGAATGCTATAAAGGAGGAAGTGGAATTTTTCTACAGATTGGGATTCTTACTGTGCTGAATACATTGAAATGGGTTTCTTGTGTGATTTATTTCAATGATTGCAAGGAGAGGAAATTGGAGAAGATAGCTGATTTGGAAAAAGGTAAAGATCAGCTTGAAAGTAATGCCCCAAAAGAATGAACGGAGGTTTTTATTTTTATTTCTTTGATGTGAAAATAACAATTGAATGCTTGAACAAGAGTAATAATGATGTTGTTTTCATTATTCTATACTATTTTTCATCAGGTCAGAGATGTTGAATATGAATAAGGTTCACTTATTAAAAAGTCTACATGTATATATTAATTTATCTTATGATATTTAAAAAAATATATTTATAGATTGATACATTTGACAAACAATTGAGTCTCTTAATCATGTGGTCGTGAGTTCGATCTCTAATTGGTGTATTTATGTATGAAATAACAATTGTCGTTGTTAAAAGATGTCAGTCATCTCTTTGAATAGATTTTTGTACCTTACAAGATTAGTCTATGACTTTCGAATAAGAATGTTTTTGACAAAAAAAAAAATTGTAAAGATAAATTTAATAGAGTAAAAGTTGGTGTTGGAAATGTAGATATAGAAAGTGGAAGCAAACAAAAGTGACCAACAAATGCCAAAAGTTTTAAGACGTTTAGGACAACGCACATTTTCATCTTACATTCTGCTTGATATGTCATGAATTAACTGTATCAAAATCATAAATTGTTAGGATGAAAGCACACACATTAAACATCAGCTGTAATAATCAATGTCAAAGACATCAACTCCTTTATCTTCCTTTCATCTGCACTATATATGGATTTGGCATTTAAGCTGCTCTCAGACAAGAATGAAATTAAACTCAAGCAGAAGTTTCAAAAATCTATTTGATATCCTTATTCCAAATGTATCTTGTAAGACTGCGATTCACAAGCAGTCCACATTTTTCCAACAAGAATCCAATCAACCGGTTTATTGGCCTTTCAAGTACATAATGATATAACCAGTAATTAAACAAGCTGAAAAGTGCATTCAGTATCCATAAAATAAATTATTGGCATTAATTAAACTGTCATCATGTATTGCAAATCATGATTATAAGGGCAAAGGTCTTATCCAATAAGTACTAAGTACACCTCATTTTCAGACATAAGAGTCACAAAACAATATAGTAATAGTAAAATTTAACTTGTATCATGATGGTTCATTGATAGATATAATCATAGAACACTAGTTCCAATCTATTGATAATACATAAAACTTAAAAGTACGACTTCTGTACTTCCAATCTACTGAATTTTCAGAACTAATTAATGCATCTGCAATAGTAGAGAAACTATATAATTATATATAACCAAAATATATTTTATTATAAAACATGTAGTTGTTTTTTTTGTCACAACCCTTATTTCCCATAAGAAGGATCTAGTGTTTCGGTTAGAGTTTAAAATTAGACACATATTTTTTTTAAATGTATAATCGTTTATTAAAATTTATTAACTATTTCAATTTAATCATTTGATTATTGTGCGACTGAATTTAAAAAATATTTTTAACTAACAATGATTTATTTTTTCGATATAACACAAAAATATCTTAATAAACATTGAAATACTTATTAAAAAAAATATTGTTAAACACTACTTTAAATGATTCAACTATAACGATTTGAATTTAGTATTTGAATTTAATTTATTTATTTTCATATAAAAATGATTAACTTTGATTTTTATTAATTCTTTAAATATCTTACTCGGATTATAATGAATGACCTATTTAAAAGATACTAATTATTTTTTCATAATAATATTAATAATTTAGTTAAAATATTATTTTTCTGTCTTTTTATTTGTAAATCTTTCTTAATGTGTATAAATGTTAAAACAAGTTAATTATTTTGAGATAAAGAAAATGTTAAATATGAAATTATCATATCACAATAGTTTAATATTTTTTTGGTTATAAAGAGTCAATGTCGAATTAGAACTCATGTTTCAATATATCAAATGTCTCTGCAATTACCATTTGATATGTACTGACGAGACACTTTAATTTTATTTTTATAAATTATTAAAAGAAAAAACAATTAATCAACAAAATTGAATCTAATAAAAGAGTTCTTTAACTCACACAACTTTGACAAACCCTAGTTGAAATTTCAATTAAGAGAAGTGATCAAATTTAAGGTAAAATGTTGAAAAAAATAATAACTATAACGTGCAGATATGTGTTAAAGAAATAAAACATATATTCAAATTTTATTTTATCAAAATAGAAAAATAAATTTAACACACACCGGTATATTAGTTACAGTATATTTTATAGAAAAAAGTACAGTTAAAATAAGGTACCATTAACAAGAGGTGATTAATTGCATGATTTTGGTGTTAAAGAAAAAAGAGGTAACTAAAAAGCGGGAAATGACAATGGAGAGAGAGCCACACAAAAATAGAGAGTGATCCATGAATAAAGTTATGATTATGTCATAGTATCAATCATGCTACTCAATGGTTATGGCTTCTACTTTTTCTCTTTCTCTCACTCTCTCTCACACTTCCTCCACTTCCCATTCCTATCTCTCCCAAACCAAACACGCTTTTCGATGTCCCACAATTAAGTTACCTTCTTCCATTAACCGTAATAACCGCCGTCTCTTCTTCAAAGTCTCAGCTTCATCTTCCTCTTCCTTTCAAGCTTTGATATTTGACTGCGACGGTGTCATCTTAGAGTCTGAGCACTTGCATCGTCAGGCTTATAACGATGCATTTCTTCACTTTAATCTTCGTTCTCCTTCTTCTTCCCCCCAACCACTCAACTGGGATATCCAATTCTACGATCAACTTCAAAACCAAATTGGTGGTGGCAAACCCAAAATGCGATGGTTTTTTTCTCTTTCAACTTCCAAAAACTTTCTTTCTTTTATTATTCTTAGTAGCATTGTGTTATTTGATTCTGTGTTTTGGGGATTTTAAGGTACTTTAAGGAACATGGTTGGCCTTCATCCACTTTATTTGAGACTCCTCCAACTGATGATGAGGAACGAGCTAAGTTGATTGACACTCTTCAGGTTTTTTTATGCTTTTTCTTACTTTCACTTGTTAATACTCAATAAGTACTATAGTATTTAGTGCTAATTAGGAGATTCACTATTTAGTTACCAAGTTTTCCATTGTTCACAAGATGGAACTTGGATTGGTAAATATGCACGTCATTTAGGGCGCGTTTGGACTAACTTATCTGAGTTTGTCTACTGACATAAACTCTTGTGAGACTATATAAGAAAGTTTATAGAAATAACTTATGGCACACCAATAAGCTGATTTCAGCTAATTTTCGCAAGTTATTTTTAACTTATTTCCATAAGCTCTCCAGAATGGCTTATGAAAATAGTTTGACTTCATTTTCATAAGCACTTATATGATAAACTCTTATGCTATAAGTGCTTAGTTAAGCTCTTTATCCTACTAACAAAGCTTGGAAGGGAAAAGTGAACGATGAACTCTTCTTATAATTTAGGGGTCTGTTTAAACTTTTTGTCCTTCATAAAGTAGAAATGAAGAAGACATTCATAACAATGATAGTTTCCTTGTTTGGCTATTTAATTTGCGAATTCAACACTACAAAACAATTTGAACTTTGGAGAAGTTTCTTGCTCCTTCTCAACTTATTTTGAATGAGCAAATCGAGTTTATGCACCTATAAAAGTTTCAACACATGTATGCTTGTGTTGCATTCATAACTAATTTATTTTGGTTTTCAAACAATGAACACCCTGTCAAATTGTTGCCTCACTTATAGAGCATACTGTCATTGCATTGGTCATGTAGGATTGGAAGACTGAAAGATACAAAGATATAATCAAGTCTGGCTCTGTAAGAATATTTCTATATATATATTTCTTCTCCTAATATTCCACATTCCTTGATTGTGAAGGTGCTATTTTTGTCAATAAGCTACTGTTGAATTGCCTGCACATTTTGGCACAGGTAAAACCTAGACCAGGAGTTTTGAGATTGATGGATGAAGCCAGAGACGCTGTAAGATATAACCTTATGCACATTTTTGTACTGTTGTGCTCTCTAGTTTCTGTTTCATCGCACAAAGTATGATTTATTTGTGACTGTTGGGGTAACTGAAATATGAACTGTTTTGATTATTGTTCCAACTCATCATTTCGTTGATTAGTGATATAAGTTTATAAGTTTGTCATTTTATTTTGCTCAATTGCTGCTGCAGGGGAAAAAGCTAGCTGTTTGTTCTGCAGCTACTAAAAGTTCAGTTATTCTTTGTCTTGAAAACCTTATTGGACTCGTAAGTGCACTTTTGTACTTGTTCTCACTATTGGAAGTAGGAATTTCTTTATTACTTTGCATTCAACAAGCTTATTTTTTCTGTTGTAGGAGCGCTTTCAAAGCCTTGATTGCTTCCTTGCTGGTATATTCACACCACATTTATATCTTAATATTGATCATACAATCATGATGATACCTGTAGATTATGTAGTAAGGAGAGTAGATCAGATAAAGGATAGTCAAATCACTAGATACTAAAGAAGACTTAGAAAAACTATTAAGTAAAGCCTAGATATTAATGAGTTGGATAGATATAATACATGACAATACCTTATCCATGTAACTGACTTTACTTAGTGGTTTAAGGCTTGATTGTTGTTGTTGTATTGGTCATATAACATTGAAATATCAACACATTTACCTGCTTAAGAGTTTTGGACCAAAACTTATTCCATGCTGTCACGCCCTTAGAGACCGAGGCATCTAATCTCAAAATTAATACATAGTGTAAGACTAACGAAATTCATTTTTACCTAGACAGTTTACTTTCCTTTCCCATAAGAAAGTTGTATATTTAGGTTTAAGTTGCTCCAAGCTTTCCCACAGTGTTGGTCATAATTTTAGTCCATATATTCATGTGAAAAAAGAGGATTTGCTTGTTGATTTACTTCACCTCTACTTTTTGATTTAAATAAAAAAAATTATTTTGGAAATGCTTTGCATACTCAAGTTTAAATTAAACTTATCTATCCATTTTATTTAAACTTTCAGGTGATGATGTGAAGGAAAAGAAGCCCGACCCATCAATATATTTGACAGCTTCCAAGGTTTAAATATGACAAAAATCATCAAGAAATGTGAAATTATGAGGTTTATTTCTTGTGCCAGAAGACCAAGTATAATTTATATACTGTGTGCATTGCAGAACCTGGGTGTATCAGAGAAAAACTGCTTGGTGGTAGAAGACAGTGTTATTGGTTTACAGGTAGATCTTCTCATGTTATCAATGTTTTATCTGTTCAACCAATCTCGTTATATGTTGTGCAAAAGGAAAATAAAAACAAAACTAACTCTCTTAGATTGTGTTAGAAAGTTAGTGGGCAATAAAAGGTTTTAATTTGTTGTTTGATCTAGTAGTTAGCTTACGTAAATAAAATTTCAAATTTACCAATCTTTATTTTGTTATGCATTTAATCACGTTTATGAATACTATTATCCTGGCTTTGTTGATTGTCGTTAAATGCATTCATTTCCAAGGTTTGAAGAGAGAATTGTTAGACTACAATAGCTTGGATGGTTGCTGCCTTGGAATTTTAGAACGAAATGAATATTATACTGCTACGGATTATTATGTCCCACATTTGTTAGAAAATATAATAAGTAGTAAGGTTTTTGCTATAAAATAAGAGCTCACCATCTAAACAAATCATACCTTTCTCGGCCTTTTGGCTAAGATCAAGTGTAGTATCTGTTCTTATCAGTTTAATATCTGATATGTGGGCCAATGGTCCACACGATATTAAATTTATTTCTTGAGGGGGAGAGTCTACTACAATAGCTTGCTATTGGGTCTCTCGAGTGTCGCCGTTGTGTAGCACTGCTGCATTGGCTAGGTGCACCCCACCAATTAAGTTAAAGTTGGCTTGCATTATTCTTTTCATGAATGTTATAACCCTGGATACAAATTATAAACCTGTTTTAAAACACAACTAGTCGAATGATCTTTTTAATTAAATATCTTTTATTTCACTCTCCAAGAAACATATCAAGTGAAGTATATGAAATGTTTTGATTTGTTGTTTGGTTTAGAAGTTTGTTTGATTGAAGCACATGAAATATCAGATTACAAATCTTCATTTGTAATCTTCATTTGCTTCTTATCTCAGGCTAAATTCTCCATGTAGTTCATCCAACAACTTCTCAATCACTGGAATAGGGAGTTTGTCCGGGACAATAGCTTTGTTCAAAGTCCTATAATTCTCACAAAACCTCAAACTCCCATCATTTTTCTTTACCAATATCATTGGGCTTGAGTAGGGTATATTGCTCGACATTATTATACCCGAGCTCAACATATCTGGCTACATGTTTTCCTATCTCATTCTTTTGAAGCTGAAGATATCTATAGGGTATTGCATTCACTGGATTAGTACTACCTTTGATCGGAATCCTGTGGCAACCTCCCTGGTAAGGTGGAAGGCCTTCTGGTTCATCAAATATCTCAGAAAAATCCTCCAACAAACGCTGCCATTCCACCTTCTCTATTGCATTTAGTCCTTGACTGTCAGCCTTCAAGCTTTGATCACATTCAGTATCAAAACTCCACAAATCTGCGATGGCTTCAATGCCAGTTATCTTTAATAAAGCCTGTGGTCTGGGGAAACTAAGGATGTTGACTGACTAGGATCTTCTTTAATTTCCACCACACTTTACTAGTTGAAATCTTCATAGTTAACGAGCTCCAATTTATCCTGACTTCCCCCAAAGTAGACAACCAAGCCACTCCTAAAATGGGATGCACCCCTCCAAGTTCAAACACAAGGAAGTCCTCCATTCATTAATATTCTCCCATCAGGACCTTCAGACTTTTGCATTACCCTCGAATGGATATTCTGTGGCAATCCCTCTAACTTTGTTAACTGTGGTTAAACACATTCATTCTTTATCCAAGGTTGCTTACATTGGAGTTTAGAAAAAAAGAAATATAACACTACTCATGATTATATCCCACATTGGTTAGAAGAAACAACATTTAAGGAGGACTTACGTATAAAATAAGAGTCCGTTACATAAACAAATCATACCTTTCTCGGCCTTTTGGCTAAGATCAAGTGTAGTATCTGTTCTTATCAGTTTAATATCTGATATGTGGGCTAATGGTCCGCACGATATTAAATTTATTTCTTGAGGGGTAGAGTCCATTACAACAGCTTGCTATTGGGTCTCTTGAGTGTCGCCTTTGTGTTGCACTACGGCATTGGCTTGGCGCACCCCACCAATTAAGTAAAATTTTGATTGTTGTCATCTTTTTTTCATATATTATTTTTCTTAATGTAACCTGCTAGTCTGCTACTGCTTCATTTGGCCGGCATATTCTGCCACTTCGGTTTGAGGTTTTTACTGGAATATAGTTTTCTGGTTTTATTTACTATAATTTTTTGTAACTTAGCTGGTTAAATTGCATTTAGTATTGTTACTTAATAATGCTCAGACTGTCACATCTAAACTGATAAATCTGTACAGGCAGCAACAAAAGCAGGGATGTCCTGCGTGGTTACCTACACATCTTCCACTGCTGATCAGGTGAGGACCCTTAAAATGAATTTAACAAGAAAATATTATCCTATTTGATATTGAACTCGGAGGGGAAAAACTGACTGATAATGA
The DNA here is from genome assembly GCA_037974875.1 of Cicer bijugum. Lineage (NCBI taxonomy): Eukaryota > Viridiplantae > Streptophyta > Magnoliopsida > Fabales > Fabaceae > Cicer > Cicer bijugum. The sequence goes on from JBBPBT010000036.1 coordinate 6,040,881, forward strand.
CATAATTGGTTCTGTTTTGTATCTAATGTAGGATTTCAATGATGCCATAGCAATCTACCCTGACTTGAGTAACATAAGGTATTATTATAATAATGCATTGCTGAAAACTTTAATTGTAATTCAAACTTATATATATATATATATATATTAGGTAGGTATTCTTAATCTAGACGCAACTACTAAAATTGTGAACCATGATGCAGCTTGAAAGATTTGGAGTTACTATTTCAAGATATTGTGGCTGCTAAATAGGAGAATTGTTTATGATTTGGAAATGTTACTATACAAGTTGTCTTGAATTGGTTTCTTTGAGGTAAACGGGTTGATTGTTTGAGATTTATCACAAGGCTCAGATCCTATGTTATATATTTTTTTTTTCTTTTTCATGTTTGTATGTATTATTCATTGATAACAGATGTATACATAGACATAATGCGGATTCAATTCGTTGTAAAATGTAATAAAGATCACAATCCATTATTTTATATTGACTCTAGAGATTTCTTGATAATGAAAGTTGAGATGTTTTTATTTTATCATTTATCATATGATCATTTATCATATGATTAGTTTCTCACAATAAAATTGTTGGATGTTGAAAGCCCTATAATCCATACAAAATCTTTAACTCCCATCGTTTTTCTTTACTAATATCATTGGACTTGAGTAAGGACTACAGTTGGGTTTTATTGTACCCTAGCTCAACATTTTAGCCATGTGTTTTTGTATCTCATTCTTTGAAGGCGAGGGTACTTATAGGGCCTTACACGGTTACATTCGCTGGATTGTACCCTCTTTGATATGAATCATGTGGCAACCTCCCTTGCAGTATTCTTGAGTACATTTTATGCGACCATCACCGTGAATTTGTTAAACGTGGTTAGATGCATTCATAATTCGATATCCAATATTTGAACAGAGACTTGAACGGTTGTTGTATTATAGTTGAGAAAGAAAAAAAATATTACACCACTAATGATTATGTCCCACATTGGCTAGAAGACACATCAAGTACAAAGGTCTTGGCTATAAAATAAGAGACAATTCTCTAAACAAAGCATACCTTTCTCGGCCTTTTGGCTAAGATCAAGTGTAGTATCTGTTCTTATCAGTTTAATATCTGATATGTGGGCCAATGGTCCACACGATATTAAATTTATTTCTTGAGGGGTAGAGTCCACTACAATAGCTTGCTATTGGGTCTCTTGAGTGTCGCCTCTGTGTTGCACTACTGCATTGGCTTGGCGCACCCCACCAATTAAGTTAAAGTTGGCTTGCATTAATCTTTTCATGGATGTTGTCTCGTAACATAAGTTTTAATGTTCAATAGAAGTTTGTAATAATTGATTTTTTGTTTGTTTTCGAATATGTATCCATAACAATGTTGCCTTTTTGTTTTTGACTATAGTCTCTTAAGATGTTCTAGAAAACCCGACAACACTCTTTTTGTTTAACATTCTAATAAAGTAAAACATTTATTTTTCATATCAAAGAAAATAACTCAAACCTACAATTTCAGTTCCATCTTTTTAATTAAATATTTTTTATTTGAGTTCCATCTTTCTAATTAAATTATTATTTTTTTTCCTCTTTCACTCTCCAAGAAATTTGAAGTTGTAGTGCTATGTGTGAGTTTGCGGCGGTATTTCCCATCTCGTCCACCTACCAATTTGTATAATATTTTTATTTCTCTATCCAAGATATATACAATTGACGTTAATGAAAAGTCTTGATTTGTTGCTTGTAGTTTTCTTTTGATCATATATGAAATTTCATATTACAAATCTTCATTTTGTTACTTGTCAGGCTAAATCGCCCTTAGCACACTCTAGAAAAGTGTTTTGCTCCGTCTTTTTCATCCAACAACTCTTCGATAATTGGAACGGGGAATTTGTCCAGCGCAGTAAAAATTGTTGGATGTTGAAAGCCCTATAATCCATACAAAATCTTTAACTCCCATCGTTTTTCTTTACTAATATAATTGAACTTGAGTAAGGACTACAGTTGGGTTTTATTGTACCCTAGCTCAACATTTTAGCC
>JBBPBT010000036.1:6043281-6054369 GCA_037974875.1 Cicer bijugum
TAATTGGAACGGGGAATTTGTCCAGCGCAGTAAAAATTGTTGGATGTTGAAAGCCCTATAATCCATACAAAATCTTTAACTCCCATCGTTTTTCTTTACTAATATAATTGAACTTGAGTAAGGACTACAGTTGGGTTTTATTGTACCCTAGCTCAACATTTTAGCCTTTTGTTTTTGTATCTCATTCTTTGAAGGTGAGGGTACTTATAAGGCCTTACACGGTTACATTCGCTGGATTGTACCCTCTTTGATATGAATCATGTGGCAACCTCCCTTGCAGTATTCTTGAGTATATTTTATGCGACCATCACCGTGAATTTGTTAAACGTGGTTAGATGCATTCATAATTCGATATCCAATATTTGAACAGAGACTTGGACGGTTGTTGTATTATAGTTGAGAAAGAAAAAAAATATTACACCACTAATGATTATGTCCCACATTGGCTAGAAGACACATCAAGTACAAAGGTCTTGGCTATAAAATAAGAGACAATTCTCTAAACAAAGCATACCTTTCTCGGCCTTTTGGCTAAGATCAAGTGTAGTATCTGTTCTTATCAGTTTAATATCTGATATGTGGGCCAATGGTCCACACGATATTAAATTTATTTCTTGAGGGGTAGAGTCCACTACAATAGCTTGCTATTGGGTCTCTTGAGTGTCGCCTCTGTGTTGCACTACTGCATTGGCTTGGCGCACCCCACCAATTAAGTTAAATTTGGCTTGCATTAATCTTTTCATGGATGTTGTCTCGTAACATAAGTTTTAAAGTTCAATAGAAGTTTGTAATAATTGATTTTTTGTTTGTTTTCGAATATGTATCCATAACAATTGCCTTTTTGTTTTGGACTCTAGTCTCTTAAGATGTTCTAGAAAGCCCGACAACACTCTTTTTGTTTAACATTCTAATAAAGTAAAACATTTATTTTTCATATCAAAGAAAATAACTCAAACCTACAATTTCTGTTCCATCTTTTTAATTAAATATTTTTTATTTGAGTTCCATCTTTCTAATTAAATTATTATTTTTTTCCTCTTTCACTCTCCAAGAAATTTGAAGTTGCAGTGCTATGTGTGAGTTTGCGGCGGTATTTCCCATCTCGTCCACCTACCAATTTGTATAATATTTTTATTTCTCTATCCAAGATATATACAATTGACGTTAATGAAAAGTCTTGATTTGTTGCTTGTAGTTTTCTTTTGATCATATATGAAATTTCATATTACAAATCTTCATTTTGTTACTTGTCAGCCTAAATCGCCCTTAGCACACTCTAGAAAAGTGTTTTGCTCCGTCTTTTTCATCCAACAACTCTTCGTTAATTGGAACGGGGAATTTGTCCAGCGCAGTAAAAATTGTTGGATGTTGAAAGCCCTATAATCCATACAAAATCTTTAACTCCCATCGTTTTTCTTTACTAATATAATTGAACTTGAGTAAGGACTACAGTTGGGTTTTATTGTACCCTAGCTCAACATTTTAGCCATGTGTTTTTGTATCTCATTCTTTGAAGGTGAGGGTACTTATAGGGCCTTACACGGTTACATTCGCTGGATTGTACCCTCTTTGATATGAATCATGTGGCAACCTCCCTTGCAGTATTCTTGAACAGAGACTTGGACGGTTGTTGTATTATAGTTGAGAAAGAAAAAAAATATTACACCACTAATGATTATGTCCCACATTGGCTAGAAGACACATCAAGTACAAAGGTCTTGGCTATAAAATAAGAGACTATTCTTTAAACAAAGCATACCTTTCTCGGCCTTTTGGCTAAGATCAAGTGTAGTATCTGTTCTTATCAGTTTAATATCTGATATGTGGGCCAATGGTCCACGTGATATTAAATTTATTTCTTGAGGGGGAGAGTCCACTACAATAGCTTGCTATTGGGTCTCTTGAGTGTCGCCTCTGTTTTGCACTACTACATTGGCTTGGTGCACCCCACCAATTAAGTTAAAGTTGGCTTGCATTAATCTTTTCATGGATGTTGTCTCGTAACATAAGTTTTAAAATTCAATAGAAGTTTGTAATAATTGATTTTTTGTTTGTTTTTGAATATGTATCCATAACAATGTTGCCTTTTTGTTTTGGACTTTAGTCTCTTAAGATGTTCTAGAAAGCCTGGATACAATTTCAGTTCCATCTTTTTAATTAAATATTTTTCTCAATTGGTTAATGAAAAGTCTTGATTTGTTGTTTGTAGTTTTCTTTTAGTCATATATGAAATTTCATATTACAAATCTTCATTTTGTTACTTGTCTAGTTAAATTGCCTTAAGTACACTCTAGAAAAGTATTTTGCTCCGTGTTTTTCATCCAACAACTCTTTGATAATTGGAACGGGGAATTTGTTCAATACAATAAAATTGTTCGATGTAGAAAGCCGAATAATCCATACAAAATCTTTAACTCCCATCATTTTTATTTACTAATATCATTAGGCTTGAGTAAGGACTACTGTTGAGTTTTATTATCTCATGACATTATTTTTAAAATTCAATAGAAGTTTTTAATAATTTTTTTTGTTTGTTTTAAAATATGTAAATATAACAATGTTGCCTTTTTGTTTTTGACTTTGGACTCTTTCGGTGTTCTAGAAAGTATGACATTGTTTTTTGTTTAACGGAAATCCACAATTTCAGTTCCATCTCTAATTAAATGATTTTATTTTCTTTCACTCTCCAAGAAATTTGAGTCCTTAAGTCTTTAAATGGCAAAGTTGCACTTGTGTGTGCGATTTTCTAACGGTATTTTCCATCTCGTCCACGTAGGAGTTTTTATAATGTTTTTATTTCTCTCTCCAAAATATATACAAGTGACATTAATTTAAAGTCTTGATTTGTTGTTTGTAGTTTTTTTTTAATCATATATAAAATTTCATATTACAAATCTTGATTTTATTACTTGTTTGGCTAAATTGAGCTAAGTACTCTTACATAATTGGAATGGGAATTTGTCCAGTGCAATAACCTTACCTCATCAGTTTTAATTTCTTTTGCACACACCGAAACTATCCCTTCACCATCTTCCTCTTCATCTATTTCACCCATCCTTTCCAGTCTAGCAAGAACTTTTTTCTTCACCCATCCACGCAGATGGTACAATTGAGAGGTTCAAGGCATGTATGTCAATTGTTCAACTTATTCCATTGTGTTGCACACATTTTCATCTTAATTTCTTTGTTGGAAGCCTGGCACGAACTAATAATGTTTCTTAGTATTTTAATTATACTTCTATGATTAAATTTTCCTAAGTATATAGTAGTAGCAAGCAATGGCTGCATTCTCTTCTTGTCACAGTCTCACCACTAATGGCTGAAAGCTTGGGACTGAGCTGTTTCTTTTAGTGTGCTGTGGAAAGTAATTTAACAAATCTGTCCGTTGAAGTTGACGCCGAAACAGTGGAAAATTGTTTCATTGTATCCTCTATGATTGCTGAAATTGAGCTTGTTATTTTAGATTGTATAAATTATATGTCAAAGTTAGTTAACGTTTCTATTGTTAGCATTAGAAGACAATTTAATGAAGTGGCTCACAGTCTGCCTTGTTAGCATGTCAAAAATCGGTGGCGGAGGTCTTCGAATGTATTTCTGTTGCTTTTTTCATTATTGTATCATTCAAAGAGCTAATTGATTATTACTTTACTCATCATTTCATTTTGCATGGAGATCAACTTTACGCGAAAATAAATAAATAAATTTGATTATAGTTTTAGTTTTTATATTTTTATTAATTTATATTATAATTTTTTAGTTTAAAAATTTAATAGAAGAGCTAAAATTACAATTAAATTAAATAAAAAAAATATTTTTCGTCTATTTTTTTTTTAATTTCTTGCATTTATAGCAGCATAATTTAACACGTTATTGGTAGAATAAAAGTTGAAAATAAAGAGAAATTTTAAAATCTTCAATAAGTAGTTGGAAGATTTAAATAAATCACTTGTTGAAAAATATTGCAATTTCTCAAACTAAACATTCTATTCTTAACTTTTATAAAATTAAAATTAAACATAAATTAATAAACTTTTATTATTTTCTTTACAGCACTTAATGAATTTATTTTTGCTTGATGTGAACATATTACAGCATCAAAATAAATAAGTAATTACAAAAAATTATATTTAAAAGGAGGAGTGAAGTTTATTTTCACTTTTCTATGCCTTTCAATATGTAATTTGTAGTTGCTAAAAATAATTCATCTTTTAATGAAGTAAATTATCTATCAATAACATCGTGACTAAATGATTAATCAACCGGAATACAACAACTGGGGTGGTGGCGCAGTTGGCTAGCGCGTAGGTCTCATAGCTACTGAGTGATCCTGAGGTCGAGAGTTCGAGCCTCTCTCACCCCAATAATTAATTTTTGTTGCTTTTGAATTGCATTAATCCCCCATTAACAATTTTTATTGCTTTTGAACTATTTTATAAAAAACGACTAAAATGATAGTTATTACTTGAGAATGATGTTTTCATTTGTGGCTTGTATTCTATATTACCACATTATCCATGTATGGTAAGTATTTTTTTTTTTTTTGCTTTTGAATTGTTTTAATCTCCGTTAACAATTTGTATTGCTTTTGAACTATTTTACAAAAAACGACTAAAATGATAGTTATTACTTGAGAATGATGTTTTTATTTGTGGCTTCTATTTAATATTACCACATTATCTATGTATGACAAGGATTTTTTTTTTTTGCTTTAATCCTCGTTAACAAGTTGTATTGCTTTTGAGCTATATTACAAGAAACGACTAAAATGATAGTTATTATTTGAGAATGATATTTTTATTTGTGACTTCTATTCGATATTACCCCATTAGATAAGTGGTTTCCAACTTTGGTCAAATTTTGTCGCAGCGCTGTTTTTTGTATTTTGAAAAATAACAATATGTGTTGCCATTTAATCAAAACGTATAGCATACAAATAAACAAACACAAATGATGATCCATTTTGCAATATGATTACACGATAATTCATAAGACAAAGAAATTAATAATAGATGATTGAATATATCATAAAACTGTATTCGTAAAACTACGCAAAACACGTATTAAGTTTATGCAATAAAGATGAATTACTTTATTCTCCCATTTAATGAGAAAAAATTAATTACCTTTATATCAATCTACCCAGTAATTGTTGCTTTTTCTAAGCAAGGTGGGACTTAGTCACCACGTCATTCTTTGCAAACGAAATGCAGCTACCGAACCGTCAAAGAGTGATCGAGACTGGTATATCTTGCTCTTCATCGTAGTGAGAAACCACTTTTAACACAGAAAAATTATAGTGGTTATATCATACTGAGAACCAACTATATCAGTCCTCCATATGCGAGAAACTCGTTTGTTGATTGAAACACGTAGGACCTTCCTGAATAAAGATAGTGTGATGTAACGCAAATTCATATCCCGCTGCACAATATCAATATTGATAATGCAAATAACTTAAGGTGCTATTTTGTTTGTTAAGCTAGTTGGGCTGAAGTTTTGAGGGTTAGCGCCCAAAAAATATCGTTCAAATTAGCATTTCCAAAAACTTGGTTTAGTCTCTGCAAAAATTTCCACTAAGTTCGGTTCTCCAATTATTCCATGACTTCGAAATGCTCCTTGCCATTTCTTTTACTAACCATACATACAAAATCCAAACCAACTCTTGTATATCATTCGGGTTTTGCATTATGAGTACAAGTAAATATTAAAATAGATTTTAAAGTCATCAATTATATGTTCACATTTGAGTCCATCGATTCGTATTTAAACCATCAAAATTTGACAATATAAATAAATAAAAAAATTCATAATGAAATTAATTTTAGAGTCATTGCCTAGAAGCTCACATTTGGGTTTATCCATTCTTTTGTATACTATTAGAATATGTTTGATGTCTATAATAGAAAGAGACATGATATACTATTTTCTGAATTTTTTTTTTTAGTTCAGTTTTCAAATTTCACCACAAATGAAATAAATAATCACAAAACTAAATCATCTCACACATATTATAACACTTATAAACAACCAATAACTTAAGATTGAACAAGATTTAGAACAAAAAATTGAAACTAAAATTTTAAATATCTCAAGAACACGAAACACTAAAATAGAAATTAAAAACAAAAATTACCACTTAATAAGAGGCTTTGAATACCACATGATATGGATTTGAGTGTTTTCATATGATTTGAAGGATCTAACCAAGTGATATTTTCAAACAAAGTAAAAAAAAATGGAGAACAGAAAGAATAAAATATGGAGAAGGAATGAAATGATGGAAATCGCCACACTCCACAAAGAATGATAAGATCAAGTTAGAATCACCATAAGAGTTGGAGGTTCTTGATAAGATCCAAATTTAGTTCAAAGAAGCATTTATCTAATCTCACGCTAAGTATTTTCTTCTTTTAAAAAAAAAACCCCTATGTCTTACAATAAAAAATGCATATATAGCCTAACGCAGAATAATATGATACCTAGGCTACACACAACTAATGGCATTGTGCCTAAGCTACCAAATATTTAGACACACACAAGTCAACATAATTCCTAATTATAAGGTATGATTATTATATCCTAAAATTCTATGACCAAAAGATTAATATAATGTGAATCAATCTTTTCATAGGTCTTAAGATTAAGAAAATTAATAACTTTTTTCTCTAATTGTTCTTTTAGCTTTCTAGCCTTCCCTCTGGTCAATGGTTCTTCTACTCCTAGTTCTTGAAGCTCATTAGCCTTCATGTAGAGTTGGTCTACATCATAATAATAGAATAAATATTATCATATTATATCATGTATTTGATATACACATAATAACTTTTTATCTTGTCATATATTTTATATACATTTCATCATAATATATATAATATATGTTATATTTAAATAACAAAACATCAGGCACGTATTTGAATCCATTAATTATCATGTATATTACCATGTGAGTTTTATAGTATGAAAACTCATTCCAATTTACATTGGGATCATCAACCATAACTTCATATTTGAGTCATCAATGATCTGAATTTCACAAAATAAATACAAAATCACATTAAACCTGATTTAAGGATGTTTAGTGACCCACATTTTTGTTTATTAATTCTCATGTAATACTATATAGTTTTACAATATAAATACAAAATTCGTGTTGCAATTTATTTGTGTCATTGACTTCAAGCTCGAATTTGGTTCTATCGATTCAAATATATATTGTTTGAATTTTGCAATATAAATATGAATCTTGTGTTGCAATTTATTTTTTATTCACCATCAATAACATCACATATTGGTTCGTTATTCTTTTACGTCATTCTAATTTTATAATTCGAATACAAAATTCGTTTTACAATAGTTGAACCCATCAATCTTTGTGTACATCATCCGAGTTCCATAATATAAATATAAATTTTATGTTGAAACTTATTTAAGGATCACGCTCTAAATGCTCATAATTGAATTAATAAATCTTTTTGAATATCTTTCAAGTTCTATAATGTAATTATAAAATTCATTTTTTAATTTATTTTAATCTCATGAAATCATATCTCACATTTGGAGTCCTTACCATATGAATTTCCCAATATATGGAAGCTCACATTTTGATTTGTCAATTATTTGGTATCATCCAAGTTTTACGATTTGAATATAAAATTCATATTATAATTTATCAATTCAAACTCACACTTGAATTCATTGATTTTAGTGTCGACAACTCAAAGTTTACATTTGAATCCATCAATTTTTTTTTATTAATTGTATAACATCCATGTAAACCATCCAAAACTTTGATTTTAAGATGATCTAGAAGCTCACATTCTCATACATCATTCTCATTCTCATGTATACCATCCAAAACTTTGCAATATGAATACAAAATTCATATTGCAATTTATTTTAAGATAATCAACTTTAAACTCCTATTTGGATCCATTAACTCTTACTTATTATAAGGTCATCAACTTCAAGCTCATATTTGGGTCCATCAATTCACATTTAGGTCCATCAAATCTCATATTGTAATTTATTTCAAGACCATAAATTCATAGTTCACAATTGATTTCATTTTCATCCAAATTTCACATTATAAATATGAAAATAGTATTAAAATTAATTCTAGAGTTATCATTAAGAATGTTTAATTCTCTTGTATCTCATTCGAGTTTTACGGTATGAATACCAAATTTATATTGCAATTTATTTTAGGACGTCAACTTCAAATTTACATTTGAATCCACCGGTTATCACATATATGATTATCTAGGATTTACTATATGAATAAGAATTTCATGTTATAATTTAATTAAGGGTCGTCAACACATAAACTCGTGTTTGAATCCATCAATTCTCACGTATATCATTCAAATTTAACAATATAAAAATAAAATTCATATTGAAATTCATTTTAGAATCATCAACTCATGTCTCACATTCAATTTGCCCATATATCATATGAATTTCACAATATGAATACAAAATTCATACTGAAATTCATTTTAGGGACACAATATGAATACAAAATTCTCATGTTTATCATCCCAATTTTATAATATGAATACAAAATTCATAATACAATTAACTGAATTCATAAACTCACATTTGCGTCTATCAATTCATATGTACACCATACACCATTCGAGTTTCACAACATAAATATAAAATTTATATTATCATTTGAATTTCACAACATGGATACGAAGCACATATTGCAATTGATTTAAGGGTGATCGACTAAACTCTCATTTGGATCTATCAATTATCATGTATTCTATTCGAGTTTCATAAAATGACTACAAAACTTTACATTTTAATTGGATTTTGGGGTCAACAACTCAAAGCTTGTAATTAGAATGTAACATTTATCATATCCTCCCAATTTCATGATCCGGGATACTATTTAATAATCGAATTTAGAATCACAGGGTGTCATTTCATTATCTCAAATTCAATATATGTGCAAAAAAAATTATTCTAGCGGAACAAAAACTCGAATATATAACAATTTTTCGATTTTAGATGTTGCTTCTGTGCCTAAATAATTAAAATTATAAATTCTCATTTATTCTTAGATGATCAATAATAAGAAGATAATATTGTAAAAAAAAAATAATGTCGCAATCGATAAAGTTATATCTTATAACATTCAAGCCAAATAGGGTTTGGACAGTGCATTTGCTCAACAGAAAACAAAGCTTATGTCAAATTGATTGCAAAGAAAGTCAAAACAAAAATACTCAATGTGGAAAATTAGAGAGATTAAACAAAATCCTGAAGAAATAATTGAAACCTTGAAAGAAGGATGCAAATCGCCGTTAATTGAGTTCAGTTGCGTAATCACTCACGCTATATTTCAAATCGAAACATAAGCAAACCTCTGAGATTGAAATCTTGCGGTAACAATTTCACAAATCTAATCAAATTTCTACGGCTCTAGAAACATAAGCAAACCCAGTAAAATTGTTAGATGCATTCATAATTCGATATCCAATATTTGAATAGAGACTTGGACGGTTGTTGTATTACAGCTGAGAAAGAAAAAAATATTACACCACTAATGATTATGTCCCACATTGGCTAGAAGACACATCAAGTACAAAGGTCTTGGCTATAAAATAAGAGACAATTCTCTAAACAAAGCATACCTTTCTCGGCCTTTTGGCTAAGATCAAGTGTAGTATCTGTTCTTATCAGTTTAATATCTGATATGTGGGTCAATGGTCTATATGATATTAAATTTATTTCTTGAGGGGTAGAGTCCACTACAATAGCTTGCTATTGGGTCTCTCTCTTGAGTGTTGCCTCGGTGTTGCACTATTGCATTGGCTTGGCGCACCCCACCAATTAAGTTAAAGTTGGCTTGCATTATTCTTTTCATGGATGTTGTCTCATGACATAAGGTTTAAAATTCAATAGAAGTTTGTAATAATTGATTTTTTTGTTTGTTTTTGAATATCTATCTATAACAATGTTGCCTTTTAGTTTTGGACTTTGGACTCTTAAGATGTTTTAGAAATCAGACACCGCTCTTTTTGTTTAACATTCTAACAATAAAATAAAACATTTATTTTTCATATTAAAGAAAATAACTCAAACCTACAATTTCAATTCCATCTTTTTAATTAAATATTTTTTATTTGAGTTCCATATTTCTAATTAAATTATTTTTTTTCAAACAAGACCAAGAGAACCCATTTGAGAATTAGGGCTGTTTTTTGATTTAAGGTTCAAACAAGTTCATACGATTCTAATTCTCAATTTGTCTTCATGCTGCTGTACATGTTTTTTATTTTATTTTAATTTAATTTTAACAATTTAATTGTATTTTTAAAAATATTGTCACAATTATTAAGATAATTTTTAAAAATATAAATTATATTTTTTAATCAGAAATAATATAATAGTAAGTTTATTCCACGTAAGCGTCTGCCACGTCACCTTTTTATTAACACGTCATTAAAAAATGACAACTCATCATGATTTGACCTCAAATTCTGTTTGGTGGACTAAAACTGAGGACAAACAAAATGGGAGACTAATTTCAATTTTCACCTATAATAGAGGGACCAAAAGTGCAATTAAAAATAAAATAAAGTAAAAATAGACTGTTCAGTTAAACGACACGCGGTTTATTTTATTTTGACAGATAATGAGGACGCGTTTTTCTTTTGACGGATAATGAGTGGTGAGATGCGTTTATAATTAAAAAAAAAAGACTATATATTTTTTTATTTATTAAAAGTGTAAATAAATTTTAAATTGCTAGTTACAATCATCGTTGATCATTTCATTTAAAAAAAAAAGACTATGTATTTTTTTTTTTAATTAAAAGTGTAAATAAATTTTAAATTGTTACTTACAATCATCGTTGATCATTTTATAATATTGTGAATATATTAATCAAATAACTATAATTCATAACTCATGTTAATTACGTGTGAAAATAATAAATTTTATTGAAATTGTATCTCCTTTAAATTTTAACAAAATAACAAAGACACGTTAAGTTAATATATAATATTACTTATTTTTTAGGTACTAATATATTATTACTAAATAGAAAAATAAGTCAGGCCAGACTAGATTTTGAAA
>JBBPBT010000036.1:6054572-6073212 GCA_037974875.1 Cicer bijugum
ATATATATATATATATATATATATAAACATTGCCATTCTCAGTCGCTAATCGATTATATTGATAAATATGTCAATTTAATGGATTATATGATTAATTAAATTAACTAGCTAGTGATCTAATCGATCAAACTTTATGCTAATCAATTATCATATGTTGTAAAGTCAACCGGTGAGTTTTAAAAATAATTTAATCCTTATCCAACAACTTTGAAAATTGAGAGATAAAGTATCACTTAACTAAAATAATCATTAGTACAACAAAATTGAATGTGCTATTTAATGATTTATCGTTGTAGTAAATGATAATCAATGAAAGATCGAAATGCTACGAAGATAAATCATAATGTTAACGATTAACAGACACTGGTCTGATTTGATTCTAATGTGTTTTGCTAAATTTAAAGTATTGTTGTTTTTAGGTTGCTTATCATTAGGTATTTTAAATTAATCGATCAGGTAAATATAAAATTATTACATACATTAGATTAACCGATTAGAAGAAGGAACTAATATATTAGGTAATGGACTAATCGATTAGGTAACCAAATTAATTGATTGGATAGACTAAAAGCATAAATGATCGAATTTAAAATTATCTTCTCCACGGTGATTTGCTAACTTAAAAACATAAGGTCCGTTTATTTCAACCATTTTCATCGAGAATTCTATAACTCAATTAGTAGTAGGTGTTTGACAATCTTGGTATTTAACTTCTGGCCCCAAAAGATAAAAACTCGCAAATTATTCAATGTGTCGGGAGATGAATAGATTGTGAGCGACAGTCTAGACAGCTCAATCCCATGGTCAAGTTACTCGGAAGAACGAGATTGTTAAAAAAAAAAAAAAAAGCGAAAATTTGATTATTTCTTCCTAAATGATTTCCTCCTACTTAATACCAACCCAAAAAACAATGTTTTATCACAAGAATCCATTTTGAAAGTGGGTTATGTTGATTTGTTTATTTGGTTTTTATTTCAAAATGGAGTGTGAAAGCTCGTTTGCATGAGCAAAGGCAAAGATAATACTCACTTGAATAGTATTAATACGAAACCCCATTAAAACACTTGAAGGCCTTATATAACAAGAAAAAAACTTGCAGGCCTAAATCATGTTTACAAGTTCCCCTTGCAACCAACCTTGTGCCTTCCTAATGATTATCAACTAAAATCCTAACCAACAGGGGAGGGTACCAATTTGGCACCAGATTATATGTACAAATTAGTTACATGTTGATGGTCTTGGTTTTGGTGGCATATAATAAGAATTACCACAATCAATTGGTGTTTGCACAAGGGAATTCCATCTGTCAAATATTATGCGGCCACCTCTGCCAATTCTTCCACGAAATTTATATGGTTGTGCTGGCACCCCATTTTTTGTGATGGAATCTGGTGGCAGAATACCTGCTATTGCCAACTTATCAGGAAGTAATGGTTTTGTGAACAATAAAACTGGTTCAAGTGGATCCTGCATAGTCCCATACAACATAACTCATCAACCAACATACTGAATATGAACAAAAATTGAAAAATGTACATGAATAATCTCTTTTAACACATAAGAATTATGCATATATAATTACCAGTTTATGAGGCCATCCATGTGGAACATATCTCCTTTTTAACTCTTGCTTTGAGCTCACTGCAGGAACCACTGGCAGGCTGGTGTCGTAGGGATGCAAATTCTGTACAGCAGTAGACCGTGAACGAGGAAGACGGTTTGTCATGACATCATCTGAATCGAAAAATTCCTCTTCACTTGAAACAAACTTAGAAGAGAAGGGAGTAAATCCAGACAGCGCCAAGTTGTCTTCTAAAAACTCTGTTTCATGCTGAAATAGAGAAGTCTACATCAGTTCACAGGTTCAAACAAAATAGTTTACAATGTACTCTACACATCAGTTGGAAAAACACAATAAATTCCCGCCACAAAAACTATGCGTTCATTGGAAGGATATGCTGAACCATTAACAACTAAATATCAGAGATTTCTGTCTATATAAAGAAAAAGGATAAAGATTTCTCATTCCACATCTGTTTAGAACAAAACAAAATAAGAGAAAAATCAACAAGAAATATCCCGCTATCTTCACTATGTTCAAAAGGTCTCTAATATGTTTGAATAGGTTTTGTATTCAAAAACCATTGTGAATGGCAGACACAGGTCAAAATTCCATAGGAATTAACGATAGTGATCGGCTCTAAGTATCAAAAACAGGTCTAAACACAGGAAACATATGAAATGATACACATACCTTGTATTTCATTTGCATCCTCTGTAGTGTAACTTCACTCTCTATTACTTCTCTTTTTTTCTCTTCCCTCTGTTATGTTTGTATATCAACACAATAAGTATGAATACAAAAGGGTAAAATTTGAGAAAAACACTTTAGACAACTTGAAAGTCACACCTTAATCAAAGCTTCCAATAAGCTCTTGGCTTGGTCAAGGTTGCGCCTAACCTGTTTTTGCAGAGAGCATTAAATATGTTCTCAGGTAATATATATTTCATCAGAAACATTCCAATTTGAATTATTTTATTCCAACAATACATTTCTTTAAACAGACAATTAATATAAACAAGTCACAACTACACAACCTCGCAAGTAACATGGTTAAATTAGCAGCTTTTATATCGCAAACAGAATAACAACCCCATTTATTGCGTAAACAACACTGAACTCAAACAATGCGCTGAACAGAGAGATGCATCCCACAATTTATTATTTTTTTAAATGCGATGCCAAAATATGTTTCTTTAAAGTGAATGTGTTACTTTCATTACTAAAATGAATTAGTTGAAAGCAGTCTTATCAAGATGAGTACTCTGGTTTACCATTCTCTTTGGTCAAATCACGATCAGCCGTCAGCCCCGCAAACTTGTTAAGAAGGTTGTGCTAGGATGATATAACCATACATATAACCCCGAAACTGCTAATTGTTTTCAAGCTAATTATTTTTACATTATTTTTTTAATAAAAAAATGGTGCCGTAGACAGTGAATGACAGAAAATCCCACAAATCCAAAAATCATGACAAAATAAAGCTTTTATACTAAATAAAATTTTGGGCGAGAAAATATTATTTGCACTCCACATATATACAATACAATTATAGCATATAAAAACACATTTCTGGTTCTGCATAAGAAGAATCCTAGTTAGAAACATACTAAGTATGTATCAAAATCAATTTACACAAGCTAACCTGGCGAAGCTTTTCAAATGACTGCACATTGTTTTCTCTCCTTTGCATCTGAACAGAAAAAAGTATGGGGTTAATCAACCAAAAGTAATGTATAAATTTTCATAAATTGGTTCGTTGGAGGAAATTGCATTTTCCCGACACCAAGGTACAATAGAAACAAGAGAATTTCTCCACTTACCCTTCTTGTGTGAAGCCTGTGGGCCTTCTCCCTTGGTCGAAAGACATTATATGGGTTGGTGTCATTAACAGGCGGAGGCGGCTGCATGCACAATGCAGGTCATCTTGTCAAAGCCAGTCATAATGAGCTAGAAAAGCACACTACTTAAGGAAAACAAGTAACTATAGCTAACACAAACTACTTAGGCTAGCAGCAAACTAAAAAAGAGAAAGTTCAAATAGAAGACTTTTTAAAGAATAGTTGATCTGGGAATGAAGAAAACTAGGTTATGAATGAGATGGTAAATTAAGCCAAAGTTTATGGCATTAAAATAACTTTAAAATTTGTGGCCAGCAAAATCACAAAATGGCTAAAATAATTTATAAACAAACCAATAAATTTGACATCCTGCCATGACTAGTTTTGCAGAATTAGAAGTAAAGGCTAAAGAAGAAAATTATACATCTCTAAATAAAACAGTAGAATGCAGTGTAGCTCAATTAAGAAACAGAATTATATATGAAGGTAATAAAAAATACATAGGCCACAATATATCAGTGCCAAAAATATATATTAAAAGGTTTGAAAACTAACCTGCAAACGCCGCAAAACAGGCTTTTGCCACCGTTGTCGCTGCCAAAGACATGCAATTAAGGGGGTAAGACATCAATAATTTCAGTAAATACTTACTAATAGAAGCATACAAAATTACAATTGACTATAATTTAGATAATACAAATTCTTAGAAGAATGGTTCAGATGTATAGCACAGCTTAGGTACCTTAGATCTATCATATAAAGCGACAAAGAAATATATCTAGATTGATAGCACTTCCAAGCATGATTTGAGGTCAAAAGGTTCCTTTCAAACTCAGGAAAATTTTACAACAAATCCATAGCACTTGATGCTTTATGGCACTAATTCTTGGGTGGTAATGATAAGAGCATAAGCTGGGTGTTGCAAAAATAAAAATGCTGTGGTGGATGAGTGGAAATAAAACACAAGACTAGGAATAAATGCATGAGTAACACTACCACCTATTGGGAAAAGAAAGAAGAATCTCCCATATGATGGTTTGGCCTTGTGAAGGGAAGGCTAACCGAAGCCCTAGTAAGAAGAGTTGGTCAAATGGAAAATAGTCCAATAATTAAGGTAGAGGGATCCCAAAAAATTATCTAAGTGAAATAATTAAAAAGGACTTTATATAATATATGCAGCATCATTGGATCCATGCAGCCAACCCCACCTAAAAGGTGGTAGGAGGAACCTTTTGTTGCTGTTGAATTCATTGAGGGATAAGCACAAAGCCCCAAAATTTTAAGAGAAAATATCAGCATAGATTGGTGAAAGATGATTTAAATTCGTTAGAGTCTCCTCCAACTCCTTAATGACACTTCAATATAATCCTATTAAGCTAGCGAAGTCTGAGGCATATTCTTAAAAGTATTAATACATCCCGTCACCCATTAGCATCCACATTTTGTCATCAGTATTTATGCGCCGGTACAATTTCCAGATCTCAAATGAATACAATTATAGAAATAAATTCAGAAGATTAAACTGATAAACAAAGGCATATCCCTCAAAAGATATCGTCGAATTCCATACCTTTTCTTTCCAATAATCATACACAGACTGGATAATGGTGTACTTGACGGCCTGAGCTTGTAAGGACTGAAATTTAAAGACAACTTTCGATAAGCTAAACAGGAAACATATCCAAAACATATGCAAGGTAATGTTTACACTGCACAAAAATAATATGAAATGCATTCTAAAACATTAACAATGCTTTTACAGTATCAATAATAAAATATAAATAGTAACCTAAATAAATAAATTTTTGGAGAAAACCAAGAATTGTTTGGGATTACCAGGTGGCAAAAGATGCAAAATATTTAGTTTTTCATCAAACAAAAGATACTGGGTAAATAGGTATCCATGAATCAAACATTGACCTTCAAAAACAACACATTAGTTCATCATAGGCATAAGATGTTCAATGCTGCACTCAAACCCTTAGTGGGAAAACACTTGAATATATTTAGCATAGTGCTGTGACTTTAGGTTTTAAAATAAATGTGCAACTCTCTTGCAAGAAGAATCTTGTAAACTTTCATGTCAGAGTGTTCTCTCAATACTAATACTAATTCATTATTAGTATTGATGATTACAAAATGTTAAGAGATGAAGTCCACTGAGCCTCCATATAACAGCTCAAAAGACTTTGTTCTTGATGGTCAAAAGATAGAAAGACTATTGCCATCACCGTGCTTCTTGATGAAATAAAATATCAGCAAAAAGTATGGCATTTCTAGCTTTTATATGACTCTTGCATGAGGGTGTGTGCCAACTGCCAAAGATTAAAACCATTCTTGTACAGGTCCAATGAAAACCTAAAGTTTAAAAGCAAATGTCGCAAAACAACCCAGTCTCTCTGCATAGATACATTGTTGTCAAACTCATAAATCAAAACATAGAACCTTATGAGTTTACGATTCAAACTAGAGAAATCAAGCAGCGGTGCTCTCATAGCTTGTGTGCTCTCAAAATATCACCCTTCTTGTCCTCATAAATTTGATTTCTTTGAGGTTTAACGATAAATCAACCAAATAAGGTTCTCCATATGCCCATTTGTAAAAGAACTTTTAAAAGGGTTTAATTAACATTGTTGACGCCATCATCTCCATAATACTTGGAGGTCATTTTCTAAGCATACTACAACTAGATCCTAGCTTATACACTAATGAACAATCCTTCAAGAACCAGAGGTAAAGTGCCTGTTCTTAGTAACAAAGTACAAAATAATTAAGCATCGATGATATTTCCATTTAGAAAAATTTAATGGCTAAACCAATCAACACATAGAACTAAAATGATTCAAGATAGATTCTTAACACATAAAGGCCCTGAAAGAGTTCGACCTCCATAGCAGTTTCAAGTCGTAGTAGAACGGGAATTGGCGAACCAACAGTCGGTGTTATAAGGCCAGCTCTTTCACGAGCTTTATGATCCAATACCTCCAACTTGAAAAGAAGACTTTCAAACCTATCCATGAAAAGTATACATATAAAAACTGGAAGAAAGAGAACACAGTTACATAATGCATATATTATATACTGAAATTAAAGAAACATGAAAACACAAGTAGCAAACAACAAAAAACTCAACGGAATAGAAGACTGATTCAAACTATATTAAAAATTATTGTTCAAGGGCATCATGAGGTTTTCAGGTCATTAACATGTCAGGCTAGAACCCAAAACTACAGATGAATCACATTAAAATATAACAAAAACAAAACCATTCTGTTAACAACCATTCAATAAAAGTAGGATCCATATTGAGATTTTTTTTCTTGAAAACGGTGCTATTTTATTCAATAATCAAAATTCACATTCATTTGTATACAACAAAAGCTATATGCACTGCAACAGAACGGATACTTTAATAATTAAAAATAAACGATGATCAATAGTACCACCTTGATTTCAAGCAGTGAGCAATACATAGTGAAGAAGAGATATATGTATGTGTGTGTAGAGAGAGAGAAGGGGCACACATATAACCGAAACCCATCAAACTGACATCTAGCAACCAACAGTAAATAAGGTAACTGAATCAATGAAGCAATAATTCGGTCTAAAAAGTTACATTTCAGGTGTCAGGCTCTTCATTTCTTCAGAAAATTCTGAAAACCAATCTTCATCTTCGTTGTCCAAATCATACTCAACAAATTCTCCAATCTCGGCCCTAGCTGCAACAAATGAAATAACTCTCAGCACAAGGAGTGGAATTTACCAAATATTAGAACCTTCCAAAATGATTTCAAATATAATTTACTGATCTATTCTCGTGCCAATACCTCCTCTTGCCCGCAAATAGGAAGTTGGTTGAGCGAAAGTGCAAGAATAGTCCCTTTCATATGTATCCACATAAACAAACTGAGGAGTGGGTATTTCAGAAGCCGCTTTCTTGCTGGGAACATGTTGTACATGGGCCTAAGAAAAATAAATATAACTACTGATAAGGTTAACAATAATTATATGATACATTGTAAAATGTCAAACGGTTTATTTCCCTAGGTAATCAATCCCGAATAAAAGTGTGGAGCGGCCACCCCCGAAAGTGGAAAAGTGTAGCGGGATGGCTGCTATTTGACCATTTTTTGGGACAACATGAATAATACAATATAGTATATACACATAGCTTATTTAAAATTGAACAAATAGCTCAAAATTCATCAAATATTCATTCATAATTAACAACAAAAAGTAACAAGTCTTAGCAGCCATGGCAGTGATACGTGATGCACCTGGCAATAGCATCACAGTAGGGGCCGCTCCAGGCCGCAAATGACTGCATAGTTTTTTCCTACTTTCAACTATTGATAGAGAAGCAAATTCATGATCAATTTCTTAATATTTCAAATATCAAGGATGCAGTTCTGCATAATTTACCATGACTACTTAAATTAAATAACAAATGATGCAGATTAAAATGATTTTCTGAAAGACAAGTACAATCTACCACATAGCTGACAATTGCTAGAAAACTGATAGGATATTAGGGATAATAAAAATTAAAAAACTTCCAGATTTAAACAAGTCAACATAGTGGCAGGCACCAAAAATCAAAAAGAAAACAGAATAACTGAAAAACATGGTATAGTAACATAACTTTAAGAAGAATTCACACCTCATGTTCAACCTCCGGAACAATCCGTAGCAATTGTGAATTACGGGTAGAAGCGGGTGCCTCATCGTCGTCAAAGTCCTTGATGGATTTGACAATTGGGAGCTTCTTATGAATATCGAGTGGTCGAGGCCTGAAAGACAACCTACTCATTTCTACTCATCTATTCATTCCCCTTCAATTCCACTGTTTTGAGTCTTTTCGATGCCGCCAATTTCTTCTACTGCTGTCATTAAAGACATTAAATTACTCTTTGAGAAATATTATTGCAGGGGATTTCACTAAAGAAGTGGTTTACCACACCATCAAACAGTTGAAAAGCCTTTGGCATGCCGGCTCTCTTCTACCAAAAAATCTGGGACTCGGGTAATAACGTTTCTACAATGATCCTTGAGGTAATAATGGGGAAGCTAATATTTTGAGCTGGTTATTACTAGTGTTGTTCAATAGAGGCTATAGTGGCACTATAGCATGGCGAAATTTGAACAAATCCCTATTGTTCTACAATACGTTAATTAGTATAAAATGTTGTCTAATAGCGTCTATAACGGTGCTATAGCACTGTTGGCTGTTGCATAGAAGAATTTGCACAAAACCGTTATTTTTCCGCCATCCACAACCACTATTGACAACACTGATTTTTACTAAAATCAGACTAAAGCTGATTTTACCTAATACTGTGAGCCAATACATGAGGGGGGAAAGAAAGAAATTACCGGTTTTTGTTGGAATTGGTTTTGGGTCTATGATAGGATTGAGTGGAACATCCTAAAACAGGTACAAATTTATACAGGTTTCCGCACAAACTGGATTAATCTTGTTAATAAGTGTGTACATACTGTTTCTTTCTGATTGATTAAATGGAAGTTCTTGCCCCTACTTTTTTCTTGAAAGATGTTTCAGACAAGGTATCCCCCCAATAGTTTATTCTTTGTGCTGAGAATTTTTCAGGTCTTATTATTAAGATTGCAAGGTATGCTTTTGAGATATTCTCTGTCCTATATCAACCAAAAAAACTCTTATAAATGGGGTAATTCTAAAAATGGTAAGTACTATGTACTCTGAAAATGTCAGTTCCTCTAACAATGTGGAGAATTCGGATTGTTGGCCTAAACCATGGACAAGCTAATATATTGTGAATGACATGAATAATAATTTTTTTCCAGTAAGAATCTAAGCTTAGGGGGAAAAACGAATTTCATGCCCTTTGATATGACCTAGGTCTAAAAAAATTGTGGAAACAGTCAATCGTGCTTTTCAGGACTGCATTAAGGCTACTAAGACATGGTTCAGCTTCCCTTTGGAATTCAATTTGTATCAAATCACAAATGAAGAGTTCATAAGTGGCTGGAAAAAGAAAATCTAACTCAGGCATATACAGATGTAGCAGAAATGGAAGCATCGATATACCTGTATTGAAATCAGTCTCAAAAGCTATGAAGATTCTTGCGGAATAAAATTAAAAATGTAACCCTACAACAGAAGAAAAGAGAATTGGTAATCGCTATATCAAATGGAAACATTCATAAAAGCACGTTTTGAAAGTAAATATAATTATGGTGTTCGTGTACAGTTGAATTAGGGATCTTGATGCAGTGGTTAGAAATTGATGAAGGAAGTGTTATGGCGGCAATTTGTGGCGGATGACGGGATATTAGGGTTCGAATTTTCTTCGAATGGGAAATACGATGCGATCTGTTAGGTTTTTTCAGTTCTGAGAGTAATTACTAATAATTTCTCGATTCTATCAGTACGTTGGGGTTATTAATCATGTAAGAAAACAACTAACATCAATTGGGGTGGTGGCGCAGTTGGCTAGCGCGTAGGTCTCATAGCTACTGAGTGATCCTGAGGTCGAGAGTTCGAGCCTCTCTCACCCCAATAGACAGTTTTATTTTCGAATGTGTTATTTTGTGCCATTTCACACATTGATTATTAACTATTCTAGTATATATAATAATAAATTAACAATTTCGTCAACAGCCGACCTTAGCTCAGTTGGTAGAGCGGAGGACTGTAGTTGGATTCCCATGCTGATATCCTTAGGTCGCTGGTTCGAATCCGGCAGGTCGGATTTTTTCAATTTTTTAGTCATCTTTTTCGTACGTAACAAAAAATATTTTCTTTAACACTAATCCAGCATCCATTCCTTGATCCACCACCAACTCTAATCCTCAAAGATAAAAAGGTGAAACTTCAAAAGCACAGAATAAACAGGGAAAGCCAATGGCACCACCACCTCTTCACACCTGCATCAACTATTTCATGATCCTCCTCTTAGCATCCACACCAACAACCTCAACAACAGTGTGCCACGACACATGTGGTTCAATACAAGTCAAGTACCCCTTTGGCACAGGTCCTGGTTGTGGGTCCCCACTATTCAACCCATACATAACATGCACGTTAAACCAACTCATCCTCAAAACTCACAAAACAGAGTACCCTATCACTTCCATATCATACCCAACATCAACTCTCATAGTCACACCCCCCTGCATGTCTACTTGCACCACCATGCAAACTTCACCCAACTTTGGCTTAGATTTAACCTCACCTTTCCAAATCACGTCCTCCACTTTCATCCTCCTCTTTTGTCAACCCTTCACAATAAAAAACTCTCCCATTTGTGACACTTCCTTTGATTACCTTTGTGCTTCTATTTACTCTTGTCCTGCAGTGCTCTCACTTGGTATGCCTCTTTTTCCTCCTACTAACACTTGTTGTGTCTATTCTCCGGCGAACCTCGACAGCGAAGGGGAGTTGAATCTTAGGGGGAATGGTTGCGGCGGTTATAGTTCGGTTGTGTCGCTTGGTGATAATCCTACCGATCCTACTCATTGGGTTTATGGAGTGGCCTTGAAATATAGTCATGGTGCTTTTGATAACTTTGTGACTACTAAATGTACTAGTTGTGAGAGTAGTGGTGGTGTATGTGGATTTGCTCCACCAGGTAATGGATTTGTTTGTGTTTGTAAAGGTGGCTTTAACACTAGCCTTGATTGCTCTAGTAATGATCAAAACCAGGATTATCTTTGGGAATCTATCTCTCCTCCTCCCATGTCCACAAGTAAGTTTTTCCATCTCTTCTTTTCTGTTTTTTAAGGCTAAATTAAATTTTCGGTAGTAAGTTATTTGAAAGTACTATTTTCATTTCAATTTTTATTTTATTTTATTTGAAACGCTAGATACTTCGATTATACAGATGTTTTTGTTCAATTTTAATCTTTAAATTACAATTGTTAAATACTTTAGTCATTTTTGTACTATTGGAGTTCGTCAAATATTTCATATGTTTCCTCCTCATTCTTCTTGTTGACTTCTTGCTGACTTACGCACTTAATTACTAAAATATAATGTCGCGTAAGAAACATTCGACTGACTCAAACGAAAAACTAATAGAAAGAATTAAAATATCTAACATTTATAATTTAAAGACTGAAGTGGAATAAAAAATCTTAAAAGATAAAAGTATATAATATTTATAACTTTACTAATAGAAAGAATTAAAATATCTAACATTTATAATTTAAACACCGAAGTGAAATAAAAAATTTTAAAAGATGAAAGTATATAATATTTGTAGCTTTAAGATAGAACGAACAAGATTTGAGAAGAAAAAAAGCTTAAAAAAATTAATGGACAAAATGTACACCTAATTAAGGGAAATAAGTCCAATGACTATTGCATCTTGTAATCATGCGAGGTGTGTTTTTCTAATATCCTTTAAAATAAAAATATGTAAATGCAACATGACCAAAGCTGTAGGTAACTATTTAAAAGGAATCAGATGCGAAAGTGCAATGCTTTATATTGATTCTCTCTATCTAATATAGAAAAAAAATATACTTTACTTATACCTGTATTGTTAATAATTTGTTCTGTGAATGAACAGTTAGGAACGTTTGGAGTTCCATTTTGACTGGTATAATTTTGAGCTTAGTATAATCAGAGGATATTGTTGCTTGATTGATTATTATTAACAACTGTCAAGTCATTCACTGGAGGACAACATCAGCCTTCTTTAGTACACAAAAGTTGCTTTAGAAAAATACATTTACAGAAAATGGAATAAAGTTATTGAGCATTCATTCCTGTGTTGAAAACTTGAAGTCTTTGTATGTATTTTAATCTATGTTAAAACATTTGCATGGTGAAAAGTTTACACCATTTTATATCATCTTTTAAATAACAAAATTCTATCTTTAGTCATATGATGTTTCCAAATGTTAAATTTACATACATGTAGTCAAACAAAAAATTTATATGCTAATATATCTAATATACAGCTTCTCCTCCTTCTACTCTGTGCTACTATGTTCTTTCGTTTCTCTCTCTTTTCCAAATGTATCCAAATAAAATGATATGTGCCAGCTGAAGACAAACAATAGTTGCAATACAGACACTATTAATTAAGTGTTGAAATAGGTACACCAGATCATGATATATCACGTTATATGTGAATCCCTGTTTCAGGGTTCCCTTTGAATCAGATTCTATCCTGAGCCTAGTTTCCCAAGTTAGGCGTTTATAGTGGCTGATCTGTAAAATTTATTTTCTGATGCTCATAATATATACATCCTTTAATGGGCAGAATATGTAATCTTTTTTTTTTCATCTGCAGAGAACCATTTTTACAAACTTCACCTTCCCCATCCTATAAGCAAGAAAAAATATTGCATGGCTGCTTACTATGTAATAAACAAATACATAGATATGACCATTACTGTGGTTCTCTATATAATTTTATAATTTCCATGGGTCGACACTGCTAATCCAGCTTATGACCATTACTGTGGTTCTCTTGTGTTGATGGAGTAGTGGAATCCACCAGGAAGGATTTTAAACTCTTATACAGTTCCTTGGACTTCTCCAAGTTGATTGCATGCCCTGCCTTCTTAATAACAACTAGTTGTGCATTCTCTCCCAAATGCCTACAAACCAGAAGAAATAATGAAATGCAAGATTAAAACAATCAAGTGCAAAAAAAAAAAATCATTTATATTTTTCATGATGTATTGTATAACTGAATGAAGATTAAAACCACTTTGTTTCTTTTTCAAAACCTTAATATATTAGTCAATAAAGCTGAAGAGTTAGAAGAGATAGCTTTTACATATTATTAACTATATTATTGAAGTGTAGAGAGGTGTTTGGAAGATAAAATTATAAGTGTGCTAAATTAATTACCTTTTCAATCTGTGAGCTAATTCCAGTGGGAATACCTGGTCTTGTTCTCCCCAGATTATTAGTGTAGGCTACATCATTGAACAGTTATACCTCTTGAAAAGTTACAATTAATAATGCAAGAGATTGCAAGACATAGTAACACTAACTCATAAAGCAAGTACAAGAGAGAATAGAAACCTGGGTTATCTTAGGAAGATTAGACAGTTTTCTATCCTTATATAATGTTTCAATTAGTTCTTTCTTCTCCTGTCGGTATTCCGTGCACATCACCTGCCAGTAAAACCAGTTTCAGAAACCAAATTTGGTGAATTGACAAGGCCATGCTTGTTGTGTATTTATGTCAAGGGATAGGCAATAAGAAACAGTACACAAGCAATCACAGCTTATTTTCAGTTTAGAGAGACAACAGAACAAGACACAAACCTTTATTCAATACAGATGTCACAGATCAAATGGGATAATACAACTAAACCATTTGCCATCGAAGTTTTCTTTTACTCCTTAACAATAGTTTTACAATATTCTACTTAGCGATTGTAAATCTAAGTAATACATAAGACATCCAGATATCAAGCATCAAATAATCAGCAAGAAAAACACATCTTTCCCTTTTTATGCAAACATAACCCACATGACAAACGATATCAAGCCAAAACAGCAACATAGTACTTCACTAATTTCAGGATCAAGGCATAACAAAATTAAATAAAATTGAAACACATCAGTTAATTACTCAAACCTTTGTTTGCTTAAACAACTTAACTATGCACCTATAGCATAATCATTTGTCATATAACTGATAAAAATGCTTATGTATAAGCTATTTATACAACAAAAATAAAATAAAGTCAAACCATTTTTATAAAGCTATCCCGGAAAACTTAAGAAAATAAGCTGAGAACAGTCCTTTGACATATCATAAGCAGTTTCCATAAGCACTTGTCTATCTCACAAGTGTTTACATCATTTGATAATTTCAAATAAGTCAATCTAGACAGGTCAATATATATTCAACAATACAAGGTCCTATAACACTAATACTATTTCCTAAACAAAATCCAAATTCACTCATTATTTTATAAACTTCAACCTAAATCTGAAATGAAACACCAAAGTTTTGACCGATCATGTGGAATTTCAAAATTCAAAGAGATCATACTAAATATCCCCTAATAATAATAACAGGAAAAAAAGTCCATGATCTTAAATTAGAGCCATCAAAATAACAAAAATTAAACAGAAACACTCACATCAATGAAATCGGTGAGGAAACAAGTAGGCATAACTTTGATAGGTTTAACAAAAGTAAGCTCCACAAGCTGCTTCATCTTTTCGGGAGTCTCTGGAAGCAAAATACCAGCAGCTTCACCAACACTCTTAACCTTAAACATCCCTTCCTCCATATCCTTCTCTTCCAAACAAACACCAGCACAACAAAGCACAACCTTCACAACACGCTCTGGGAACTGCGCCGCCATACTGTAACCAACAAAACCGCCGTAACTAATGCCAACGAGGATCATTGAGTTAACACCGTGAGCCTCCATGAGAGCGGCAACACACTGAGCTTGAAAAGATTCGGATCTATCGGGTCGGGTTGTGTGGGATTCGCCGAAGAAAAGTAGGTCGGGGACGTAGACGTTGAAACGACGGGTGAGTGGTGAAACGAAGTCGTTCCATTGCCACATTGCGTTGGCTCCCATACCGTGGAGAAGGAGAAGGGAGGGTTTGGAGTTTTTGTGTGTTTTGGGGAGCCAACAGTGCATGATTGTGCCGTCGCCGATATCTGTGGTGGTTGATTTGAGGCCGGCGTTGGAGAAGGAGAGGCGGTAGCATCGGTCGCGGGAAGCGGTAAAGCTGAAACAACCCGCCATGTTTGTTGTGTGTGGGTGGGGAATTTGGAATTATTGGTTGCTTGCACTAATGGACTCACACTCAATCAGTAGCTGAATGTAACACAATTTAAATTAAAATATTTTTTTACTTTGGATTAAACGGTTCAGATTTAAGTTAAATTTCATTAATTTTTTTTATCATTTAATTTTAATCAAATCATTATCGATGTTTTGACAATGATGGATTTTTTTTATTGTAGTAAATTAAATTTTCTCGTCGACATTTGATAATTAAAGGGAGTTATTATGATCCCGTGGAAATATTGAATGGAATGGAATGGAATGGAAAATGCTAGAATATTAGGATTTGACGGTCAAATTAATATATTATCGATGACGATCTTAATGGGTTTTTAGATTTGACGCATAAACGTTAAAATGTCAATATTTGAATTCAGGTATGTCTATAAAGGGAAAACTCTTTAATAATGTTTTACTATAGAGCTTCAACGTGTTCATTCATTGCATATGATTGTGTTAAGAAATTGAACTTGCATGTGTCACATTTATCTTTTTGATTTGTTTATCATTACGCAGACAAGTAAACTAGTGAGAACAAAATTCACGTGTAAGGGTTGTGATTTAATAATCTATGGGAAAACCTTTGTAGGAGACTTGTGTGGGAATTTCGCATGACCATTGATTTGACTGATAATAAAATATTTAATAAAAAATGTGTAGAAAATTTTCAAAAATTCAAAGAGAAGTTGACGAAAACGTCAATGTTAACATTGCTTGATTCATCTAAACCTTATAGGGTCTATTATCATACTTCTAAATAAGGTTAGAGATGTGTTTTTATGCAACATAGAAGAGGTAGTTGCTTATCTCTCAAGATAAAAGCTACTCGAAGCCTATATCAGAGTTACCATGCAATTGGTCAAACGATTTTACTTTTGAAGTTGGAAACCATGTTTTGTCAATAATTTGTATATACTAAAGGAGTTGACAAAATAAGTTGACAACTAATTTTATCGGATTGTTTAAGTATCATTTAGTAGTGTTGAACATGGTTCAATTGAAAGACAACCCTACTTTTCAAATAAATGAAGTTGAAAGGAAATCTCTTACGTGAAAATGGATGAGCATTAGACGAGAGTGTTGCATGGGAGCCAAAAGACAAGATGAAAATCTTGTAGCACAGTTCTTTTTTAAGTTAGTCAAACTTTGAAGACGATATATTTTTAGGGGATGAAGCATAACCCCGCATAATTTATTCTTTATTGTTAGATTTTGGATGTATAAACATCAATATATGATAGTTAGAAATCATTTTGGGCCTAAAAACAAAATTTTGAATCTTATAGGAAAATCTTATTTTAACCCATATAATAATGTGTCATAATTTATTAATTATTCCACCGATAATTATGAATGTAATAATGTGTCACAACTTATTAATCATGTATTAAATATAATTAATCATAATTTAAAATGTCGTTAACCATAATTTGAAGTATTTAAATATACACGATATTCAGTGTATTTAACTAAATAAATGCACATGATAGAAATTAATCATGTTAAAATATACATATAAAAATCGCAAATGGTAATATTCAAAATTGTGATGAGTTGAATGTGTTATGTGATATTTAGCTAATTATGACATTTTTTTAATATTTATTAACAATCTATTCAAAGTAATTAATCATGAACTTCAACTTCATTGACCGTCAAATTTGTTGTAGAAATTTGATGTCACGTTTATTTAAAAGTAGTTAATTTCTATGTTTTGCAACATTTTTCAAACTATTTTCCACAACTTCTCTAGAAATAAAGGATCAACATGCCATGTCCGGAAGCCACAAGAATAGAAAATTAATATGTCTAGAAAAAATGATAAGGGTATGCACGTATGTGAGCTTCAACAAAAATAACACTATCAGATGAAGACATTTAACAATAATGTTATAACGATGAAACTGACACTAATCAAAGAAAAATTGCGAAAGAAAATTAGAACACGAAGCTGAAATTGAACATTGGGAACATAGATATTTTTAATTGGATATTTTGTAATTTTAATTCGCATTGAATCGCTTTATATGTCACATGTCAATTTTATATGAACAAAATAGAGATCTTCATTTCCTCTCTATGGTCTACAAATGAAGATGATTTGCAAACGAGAATAAATTTTCTCAACTTTTTACTTATGTTTTTAAATCTCCACCTTTAAAACTCTCCATTTCCTTAATAATTTTTCTATCCACATAAAATGATCAAATTCTATTTATAGAGAGAGTACAACTTTTAGCCAAATCTAACATGTTTGTCCATGGGTAATTGTACAACATCTTTTTGAAACAATGTTAGTTTAAACAATCAAATATAGGCATGCCAACGAGTCCTTACATCAAAGTAGAAGAATACTCAAAATCAATAATTGAATGTGATATGTTTGTAGTCTGTATTGTGCTACTCAAAAGCAAATGCGCTTTAAAATTCTTTTCTTTTTTTCTTTCTATGCCATTTAATGAAATTTTGATATAGATTTCACATGTACATTATAAACGAAACTCTAAAAAAGTTATTAAATATGTCTCGTTAATAATTTAACATTACTACAACATTAATTTATTAGTCAGATTTCTAAAAAAAAATTGCTACGAATGAGGAGAGAGAGATAATGTTTCTACAATCATTCATTGTTTTGAGTAAAATTCAAAGCTCAAGAATAATCTATCTATTATTTAATAAAATAAAAACAGAATAATCTATTATCTGAGTAAAAAAAAAGACTCTATAATCTAATAAAAAACAAAGAAAAACTAATTCTCACACGTCTCATTTTAACATTTAAAAGAGAGATCGATAAAAACTAAATTGTAAGTGAAAGAAAGTATTGATTTAGTGCATATTTAATTTTGGAGAGAAATTGATCTATATGTTTCATTACAACTTATGCAAGGCGTGTAATTAGCCACGATTTGGTTTTGCTCTGCTGTAGACTCCAACTTTTATTGACTACATCTGATTAATAATTCATAAATTCCATTAAAAAAGGAGAAACCCATTAACCAATTCCTCTTGGACCACCATGTTCTAATTGCATTACAAAATAATCCAATTAAGGAAATGTCATAAATAGACTAGATCTAGATATGACTTATATTAGAACGTAGTTTAATTCTATTTTATAATAATATATTAAAATATATTGAACATTAATATAAATTAATGTATTTAAATTTCAAAAAATATTAACAAATTTATGATTGAACTTAAAATATAAAATTTAATATTATTATAGTATATCAATAAAATAATATTTATATTTAATTAAATAAATTAGTTTTATAAATCTAAAATATTTTTATTTAGCTAAATAGATTTTTAATTAGAGATAGAAATAGATTATGTCATATGTCAGGAGTTTATGGTTTAATTTATTTATGTTTTTGGTTTGTCCTAATTTGTTTAATAAAAATATTAGGCTCATACTATTTTTAAAGTATATTAATTTAAATAGATCATTATAAAAAAGCCTATT
>JBBPBT010000036.1:6089361-6102129 GCA_037974875.1 Cicer bijugum
TTAATTAAAATTAAAATTATTATTTAAAACTATTCTATATACTCCGCCATCCTTTTAGCGACATGAGAATAACTCTTAATAGTACTTCCATCATCGGAAGAAGATTTCACCCATAAACAATGTAAGATATATAAGAGAATTGATGAAGAATCATATACGGAAAACATAAAAAATAAAAAGATATAAAAAAAATGCATTAGAAAGATAATAGAAGAGATAAAACTTTATTATTTTTTATATAATTTAATAATAAATATTAATTATTTTAAAATAAAAAAATATAAAATATAAAATTTTGATTGTTTAAATTTAAAACACAGTAAAATGACGTGTCATGAAATTATATTAATGATTTAATTCTCAGATTAGTCCCGTTTTAATAATACTAATCCGGCATCATGTATTTGAAATTCACAATTATTATGTTATAATGCATCCTTTGACAAAAAGAAGAAGAGGACGTGACTTCCTTCCATTAATTATATATATAAAAGAAAGTCTTTGAATATATAGGGTAGAAGAATAGTACTACATCTCAATCTCATTCTTTTCCCTCTTGCTACGTCTTTTTAAGCTTTCGAACGAGCAAGCATACAACTCTGTATGTATTTATACACAAGCACCAGAGTTCAAAAATTCCGCGGTTTCCGTTCTCACGTTGGCCTCTTTAACTAATTAACTCTATATAAATCTATATCTCTCATTCGATTAATTGGAGGAGCAATGGAGATGCGTTTGTTAAAAGATTTCGAGCTTGACCCCAAAAATCCATCCGTCGAAGCTCTCAGGAGATGGAGATCCGCCGTCACTCTCGTCAAAAACCGCCGTAGACGATTCCGTATGGTTGCCGATCTTGAAAAGCGCTCCGAAGCTGAACATATTAAGCAGGGGATCAAGGTTGGTTCTCTTCTCTTTTCCCTATTTATCTCTCTCTTTCATTTCCTCATTTTATCCCTAAACTTCCAACACAGTCAATCAATATATAAATCAAAGCAGATATTAACTTGACTAGAAAAAGTACTCGCAATATTGTTATTGGGCGAAAAGTATAATCTACTTTTTCTAACATTAAAGAGACAAACAGAAAACAACAACAAACAAATAAATGGGGGATTTTAATTAGTATCTTCATAAAAAGGGGAGTAGTATCTATTGTAAGTGTTCTCATTGAACTTGATGCCATTTATTATGTTTTTAAATCATATACTAATTTTATTTGTTCTATTTGTGCAAATAATTAAAACATTATCTTACGTCATTTTTTAGATTGTATACTTTGTTTTGAATATTTGTTATGTAATTTGTAACAAAATATGTATTTTTTGCACATAAATCTCTCCATGCAAGTCAGGAGTTTCACACTAGTTATTAATATTATTTGTAAATATCAGTATAATAACCTTTACCAAATAAATATTCAATCATATTTTTTGTTTTATTATGAAAATATAGATTTTTTATTATAAATAAAATTAGACTTTTTTTTTCTTTCTAAAATAGTATTATAATTTAATAGACCGATTAAATATATTTTTTTTAAAAATTATTATATTTTTAATTTCAACATGATCAAAATGAAATGTAGGCTAAAGTCCTAAAGTCTCTGATTGACCTGTAATCGCTCTTGCGATGACTTGAAGTATAATGAATGTAAACATTATTCATATCTGTGATGAATATATGTACTGTGTAGATATACTTAAAGACAAATAAAGAGATGGATATATATACTTAAATTTAAGCATGGCAACGGGGCGGGACGAATTTCGTCTCCTCTACACCCGCATCCGACTAATCGGGAAAATCTGCACCCGTCCCCGTTACATAGGTGTAGAATTTAGACACCCATCCCCGCCTGCAACGGGTCTCGGGTTTCTCCGCCTGCACCCGCACCCACTCGTATATATAAAATTATAAATTTAAAAATCATATTTATTATAATAAAATAATAATTATTAAACAATAATAAAATTAAAAAATATTTTATATAGAGATAAAATTATAATTTTTAATATTTCAAAAAATATTAAATATATTAAATATGTATATAAAATTTAAAAATTATAATAATAATATTTGCGTGACGGGTTCGGGTGCGGGTGCGTGTGGATATCATCACCCCCAAACCCGCCCCCCAATTTTAATGTCAGGGAAAATCTGCACCCGCAATCAATTAAAGCGGGTTTTCCCTGCCCAAATCAAGCGGGTTTGGGTGGGTACCCGTGGGAGCGTATTTTATTGCCATCCCTACTTAAATTATAAAAGAAATATTTTTAGCATTTAATTCTATTCAAGGTAGTAGGGGAAACCATGGAAGTTTCCTCGAAATTTCCCAAGCAAATATGGGAACATTGTTTGAGAAAGGAAATACTAATAAATTGGATAGACAACGTGACAACTAGTGGGACATAGTAAACAAGTGAAAGTGATAGTAGTATTTAGCAACTTTTGAAATTGAGATTTGTATGGCTTTTGTTTCAAATCATTTATTAGTTTTTTGAAATTTATTTTGTTTTTATCTTTCGTGGATCTTCTTTAGTTGAAAAATAATAATTCACTTGGAAAAGGAAGAGGATAAAAAAGAATCTATATTATTAAAGGAGGACATGATTCCATAATAACTTTCTTGACACGGAGGGTACTCAGTCACGTATATTGCAGTCTATTAGGAAATTATCTAGATGACATAACATAACTACCATTGACTTCTTGTCTTGATTTTATTTTTTGGTCTTGAATTGACTAATATACTTCAATTCTTCAAACGCGGCTGGTTGAATGTTGGATTTGATCAAAGCCACGCAATGATTCAAAATTTTGCATGTAAAGTGGTTGCCGCCAAAAGTTTTGCTTTCAACAATAGCGGATGATGGTTGGGTTAGGAGTGTTAATATTTCCTTTTCGGTTATTTTACTTACTTCATTCCCCCCGGTTTTTTTTTTTTTTTTCTGAAAATTGACCACCAACCGTATAGACTAGATACGTTAATTTCTTTTTGACCTACGTTTACTTATATGTGTGACTTAAAGGAGTAGCTCTTTTTCCGTTTTGACCTACTTTTACTTATATGTGAGACCGAAAGGAGTAGCTCTTTTTCCGAGAGTTGATCTTTTTGAAAGTATCACATTAACAATAAACTTAGGCAGATTCTACGGTGGACTATTTTGATAGATGGTTTACGGTTGATCAATACTTGAAAACAATCTGAAACTCCCATGATGATATAAGACACCATGTCATTGCAAATATAAGACACTACATCATTGGAAATAGAACCCCACGGTGCAAATCATCTTCATGGTTGAGAAGGTGACTTGATTGACAAAAGTTCGACAAAAACAAGACAAATGGATATGAACTGAATTTTAAGACACATTTTCTTTTCCATTTTGCCAAATCAACACTAATTAGATTATTGTTTTAGCTATGAGGATGAGGATGAAGAAGACTATAAACTTCTAATTTTGGAAGGTAATATTGATCATCGTTGATGTTTAAGGCGATTTTCAAATACCAGGTCATGGAGGACCACCTATCAAATAGTCCACCGTATAACTTGACATAAACTTATATAAAGGTATATTTTATAATAGGAAAAAGTTCTTCTAAAATGGTCATGTCCACCCAGCTTAAAATGGTGTATTTACCTTTAGATATTTGTGGGTTATGATTAGTATTGTGCACTTTAAATTGACCCAGAGGTGCATATAGCTCTACTTGCTCATTCTACTTAGAAGCTTACTTTAGAGGTGTTTTAACTTTTCTAGCAAGGCTCTTAAAATAAGAGGATTTCCACTTTAGGAAATAAAATAAGATAAATCAATCATTGAATATATTATCCTCTAAAGGCAACATACCTACCTCAAAAAAGACTAATGGGCTGGAACCTTTATGTATGCCAATAGATTCAAGCCTTTAATTACACCAATACACATATAATTTAAAGATTTCAAAATAAAAATTCAACAACAACATTATTATTTTTGTTGTTGGTGGTGGTATTAGTATTGTGTTATTTTTGTTTACTAACATATACTTGATACTGCCTGAAAGAATTTTGCTTACAAAGTTCAATTTTAGCATCGATTTTACGAAATACCTTTAAAGTAACAGGATACGAGATAATGTATTCTGACTTATACATATAATTAAGTTATACTATCATTATGTATATATTGTCGATTCCTTAATACCCCTCTGGCTATATTAACTCGATTTACTCCATCAGGAAAAAATTCGTATTGCTCTCTATGTTCAGAAGGCAGCATTGCAATTTATTGATGGTATGCTACTCAAATTTCAGTAGTTGAAGTTCATGACATTGCTTTAGAACTAATCACTTTCTCTTCCACTGCTTTTCTTAGTTCATCTGGTTTTCTTATGCAGCTGGCAATCGAGTTGAATACAAGCTATCACAAGAGGCAACAGAAGCTGGTTTTGACATTCATCCCAATGAAATCGCTAATATTGTTCGAAGCCAGGATTATAAGCACTTGAGTAATAATGGTGGAGTTGAAGCCGTTGCAAGGAAACTGTCGGTTTCTATGGATGAAGGTGTCAGTGAAGCAAGTATAGATTGCAGACAACAAATCTATGGGGCCAATCGGTACACGGAAAAGCCTTCGAGAACGTTCCTGATGTTTATGTGGGATGCATTGCAGGACTTAACTCTAACCATTCTCATGGTTTGTGCTGTAATTTCGATAGGTGTTGGGATTGCCACTGAAGGGTGGCCAAAGGGAATGTATGATGGTGTTGGAATCATACTCAGTATATTCTTGGTAGTAATTGTCACTGCTGTCAGTGACTACAAGCAATCATTACAGTTCATGGATTTGGACAAAGAGAAGAAAAAGATATTTGTTCAGGTCACAAGGGATGGGAAAAGAAAGAAGATATCAATTTATGATATAGTAGTTGGTGATATTGTTATTTTGTCAACTGGAGATCAAGTTCCAGCTGATGGAATTTATATATCCGGTTACTCTTTGCTTATCAACGAATCAAGTTTGTCAGGTGAGAGCGAACCTGTATTTATAAACGAAAAACACCCTTTCCTTCTCTCAGGAACTAAAGTGCAGGATGGTCAGGGAAAAATGTTGGTTACAACTGTTGGCATGAGGACTGAATGGGGAAAATTGATGGAAACTTTAAACGAGGGAGGAGAGGATGAGACTCCATTGCAGGTGAAATTGAATGGAGTTGCTACTATTATTGGTAAAATTGGTTTGGCTTTTGCCATTGTGACATTTTTGGTATTGACTATAAGGTTTCTGGTTGAAAAAGCTCTTCATGGTGAGATTGGTAATTGGTCTTCAAATGATGCAATGAAGCTACTGAACTTCTTTGCTATTGCTGTAACCATAATAGTTGTTGCGGTTCCTGAAGGATTACCACTAGCTGTGACTCTAAGTCTTGCTTTTGCTATGAAAAAATTGATGAATGACAAAGCACTTGTGAAACATCTTTCTGCTTGTGAGACTATGGGTTCAGTTAGTTGCATTTGCACAGATAAGACAGGTACATTGACTACTAACCATATGGTGGTTAACAAAATATGGATAGGTGAAAATACCACCCAGTTGAAAGGTAATGAGAGTGCAGATGAACTGAAAACAAGCATATCTGAAGGAGTTCTAAGCATCCTTTTGCAGGCTATATTTCAAAATACTTCAGCTGAAGTAGTCAAGGATAACAACGGAAATAACACGATATTGGGTAGCCCAACAGAATCAGCATTATTGGAACTTGGCTTGCTTTTGGGTTATGATTTTGACGCACGCAACCATAGTAAAGCTTATAAAATACTTAAGATTGAGCCGTTCAATTCAGTCCGGAAGAAGATGTCTGTACTTGTCGGTCTCCCTGATGGAACAGTCCAAGCTTTCTGTAAAGGTGCATCTGAAATAATATTAAAAATGTGTGACAAAATTCTTGATTGCAACGGGGAAGTAGTTGATCTTCCTGCAGATCACGCGAATAACATCTCAGATGTTATAAATGGCTTTGCATCTGAAGCTTTAAGAACTCTATGTTTGGCTGTCAAAGATATAAATGAAACTCAGGGAGAAGCTAACATTCCTGATAGTGGTTATACTCTAATAGCTATAGTTGGAATCAAGGATCCTGTACGCCCTGGCGTTAAGGAAGCTGTTCAAACTTGTATGACAGCTGGAATAACCGTCCGCATGGTCACTGGTGATAATATAAATACAGCTAAAGCTATAGCTAAAGAATGTGGTATACTTACCGATGATGGTGTAGCGATAGAGGGATCAAGTTTTCGTGACTTGTCTACTGAGCAAATGAAGGATATCATACCAAGAATCCAGGTTCTTATTTCATTGTATATTTTGTGACTTTCAAAATTCTCTTGAAATGCTTAACTTTCTGTAATCTGTGCTTAAATTTGGTATCAGGTGATGGCACGGTCCTTACCACTCGACAAGCATAAGTTAGTGACCAATTTGAGGAATATGTTTGGTGAGGTGGTTGCTGTTACTGGCGATGGAACAAATGATGCTCCTGCTTTGCATGAGGCAGACATTGGACTTTCCATGGGTATAGCTGGAACCGAGGTTTGCACCTCTTCTTTACTATGTTGATTCCGATTTCTGAGTTCTGTCAGTTTAATGTTAGTATTGTATAATTGTCATGCATTAGATGATATCTTTTGTTATTATAATTACAATTTATGTTATATATCTAAAAGTTCTTTCCTTTTTTCTTGACTCTATAGAGATTTTACAGCTATACTTCTGATATTTGTTTAGAATGTAGACCTTTATACTATTTGCTTAGGTACTTTTTATATGCAATCCTTTTATGCTATTAATATCTAATGAATTGTTTTTTTGGGACATTAACACTGTTTACAGGTTGCCAAAGAAAAAGCTGATGTAATTATAATGGATGACGACTTTACAACTATTGTCAATGTGGTGAAATGGGGACGGGCAGTGTATATAAACATTCAAAAATTTGTGCAGTTTCAATTAACAGTTAATATCGTTGCACTTATTATCAACTTCTTCTCTGCATGCATCACTGGTATGTTGTTTTTTAGATTTATTTTCTTCTAAGTTTTGTTGAAATCTTTCAAAAACATAGGTCTAATGAGATCACACACCTTTTATTTATAATGGTGTTACAATAATTACATTCAATGTTTAGGAAGTTGTATTGGACTACTAATAATTAACTTTAAACGTTGCACAATCAAAAAATAAAATAAAAAACATACACTGAATTTTAACATATAGTGTTCCTTATTTTTAGGGTCTGCACCACTCACAGCTGTTCAGTTGCTTTGGGTCAACTTGATTATGGATACTCTAGGGGCTTTAGCCCTTGCTACTGAACCTCCCAATGATGGACTATTGCAAAGACCCCCAGTTGGAAGGGGAACAAGCTTTATCACTAAAACCATGTGGAGGAATATCATTGGTCAAAGTATTTATCAACTAATTGTACTTGCGATTCTAAATTTTGATGGGAAGAGGCTACTCAGAATTAGTGGATCAGATTCAACTGAAGTGCTCAACACTTTGATATTCAACTCCTTCGTATTTTGCCAGGTACTAATGTCTTAATGTTTTTTTATAGACAAATGTTTATAAGTTAGCGGGTATGTTAGTTTTCAAGATTCGTCGATGGTGTAGTTTAATCTATCATAAAGTAACGAAGATCTTTCTCATTAGAACATTGAGAGATTAGACTACCAATTAATGCTATGAAATTCATCCAAATGTCAATAACTTAAACACCATTGTAATTCATTTTTAGACTTAAATATGTTACTCGTCCTTGCAAATACAATATATTTGGATTTGGTCTCTATAAAAATATTATTCGCTAGTTAGCCCTATGAAATTACAAATACAAAATTTGTGTTTAGTTACAAGTAGTGTGATTAAAAGCTTATATATTTTTAGAGTTGGTCCCTGTAAAAATATTATTGGCTAGTTACCCGTATGAAATTACAAATACAAAATTTGTGTTTAGTTACAAGTAGTGTGACTAAAAGCTTATGAAGCACTAACACATACATGATCATAAAACATGATACTAACAATAATGCGTAGATGTCAGTAATAATTTTAAAAAATAAATATCTTAGACATGTGAATACATCTTCAATTTAAAATGTCAGTTATAAAAGTTCATGATTTGTAGCACCGGATGCTCTCATGCAGTACCTATGTCCATCAATTTTGAACAGAAATACCATAACTTGGCTCTTACGATAATTTAGTATGTATGGTACAGCACATTGTTTTCTACTTATTGCTTGCTGTTTCTCTTTGTCACATTTTTTGCAGGTGTTTAATGAGATAAACAGCAGAGATATAGAAAAGATAAACATATTTAGAGGCATGTTTGACAGCTGGATATTTTTGTTGATAATTATCGCCACCGTTGCATTTCAAGTGGTGATAGTTGAATTCCTTGGAGCATTTGCAAGCACTGTGCCTCTAAATTGGCAATTCTGGTTTTTCAGTGTTTTAACTGGAGCAATCAGCATGCCTATAGCTGTTGTCCTAAAATGCATCCCAATTGAAAGAAAAAATACAAGTAAACAACAACACAATGATGGTTATGAGGCACTTCCATCTGGTCCCGAGCTAGCATAAAATTAAATATTATTACGAGAGTATGGTCCTGAATATTTTTGTTCTTATCTAATTCAATATTTTTAGACTTGAATTAAATTTGAACATTGACAAGTGCGTCTATCCAAGCTACTTTGATTTGGCTTATAATACAAAGATCTCAACACGTGCAACATTGATAGTGACTTTTATAATTGCCAAGCAGAAAGTAGGGATCTCTTGAACATTATTGCTGATAAGTGCATTTTTGTAATTTTCGTAATGTGCCAATAAAATTGTATAAATCTTTAATTTTAAACACTATATTTATGATATAATTTCTTTTAATTCAGTTTTGAAGCAGTTGCATAAGATGTCTTCCTTTACATTATTTCAATTTCCTGTATTTCAAAAGTCATCATCCCATAAATTTTTTGGCTCATTAACTTAGACCATAATGTACTAGTGATAAATAAATATATTTATATGGTAGATACAACAGAACAACTTTATAAAATCACCTCCCTTGTGTCACCTACTCCTAGTCAAGTTACAAATAATCTTGATGGTGTAAATAAACTACATTAAAATACATGAGTTTGACAATTGGTGAATGTAAGAGATTTGTTCATCTAAACCTCCTTTTTGTTTCTCCATATGCAGCAACTCCCATTACAGTAACACTGTATCCAGCCATGCCAATAAAAGTGACAGGGTTTCTGAATAAGAGTATTGAGATAACAACAGCTACAGCACCTTTTGCATTGCCTAATACCTGTTCAACATAATTTAATAGGAAATTCAGTCTATAAGTTGCACAAATTAACAAATCTAAATTTGCAATAGGCACACATTGACATGAATTATTTTGATTTTGCGTCAGAATTATACAAACCTGGAGTGTCAAAGCACTTGTATGTTTAGTCACTAAGAAGTTTGTTAAGTTTGCTGCATAAGCTGTGGCTGAGTTAAGAAAAAGAAGCACGCCCATAAACTTATGTTCCTTTCCAAGTGATATTGTGACATCTAAAACATTCGGCTCCATGATAAGCGCAGCAGGCAACAAAAGTACGACCGCAATTGGAGACATATAAAGAAGCAGGTTCATTGAGTTCAACTTCTCCCTGGTAGATTGAAATGGATGCAACATTATAAGCAGCAGTACTTTGCTACCAAGAAAAAGGATTAAGCAAATTTTGGTGTACAAAGGGTCCAAGAGACTATAGGAGGAAGGCGCCTCTTGTTATAGAAAACAATGAAAAATTTCCAGCAAGAAACATCAGGGTATTAATGCATAAACTATAATGCTCTATCAGTATACTTAATTACACAAACTGTAAAAGGGTCTTTTTCTCCCAAATGACTTTTAGAACAGTACTATAACATTTAAAGTAATTGACAAAATGGAAACCAGAAATGATAGATATAGTGGAAAATATTTTACCCTTCAGAAGAAAGTAAAATGCTCTGAAGGACAGACTTGAAAGCTCTTGCAGCAGTTGCACTTAAGCACATAATAAATCCAAATAAGTGAAACCCTGGCTCACCCTGCAATCACCAACAAAATATTAAGGCTCTGCAGAATTAACAAAAAAAATTAATACACAGAAAAAATAAAATATACACCATGCTGATCCTATAACAAATTAAACTATAATGTGGTGTGTGTGGAAATACATGAAATCCCAAGATAATAGAGAAAAAGAAAACTAAAAAGAGCCTAATTCATGACAATTTATGGAGTAAGGTTTTATATGTTACCCACATGAATAGATTAAACAACAATTGGTTAAGTAACTAAAATTCTAATTGATTATAGAATGCAGATCCAGAAAATTAAATCTCCAAATGTCACGGATTTGGAAGCAGAATGCACTTTCACATTTCAGGTCATATATAAAAATTATACAGATTACAGATAAGTTCAACTGCACAAACAACCACCAGATCTGCATGAATTAACTCAAAACTATATATCTATTTATAATTTCATTCACACATGAACATCAATATTAACACGCCTATGTCCATCCCAAAAATAAAAACACATAAACATGTAATAAATCAAATGCACTAAGCTTATAAATGATTCAAATTTCCATCAAATCAAACAAAAGAAAAAACCATACCCCACTTGCAATGACAACTCCAGCAACAACAGGAACAAGAGCAGCATATGTAATCCAAGCCTCTCTTTTAAAGGTAGCTAAATAAGCAAAAACAGCAGTGAAAAATGGTGTGGTTGCACCCACCGCTTGGTTGAAAGAAACAGCCAAATACCTAAGAGAGATGTTACCACCAACAACAGACCCACAAAAAACAATGCTCAAAGTTGCAATCTTTATGAACTGTGACCTTGATTTAATCATCTGTTGAGGAACAATCTTGAAGAAAACAATGGAGATGTAGCTAAAAACAGC
The DNA here is from genome assembly GCA_037974875.1 of Cicer bijugum. NCBI lineage: Eukaryota > Viridiplantae > Streptophyta > Magnoliopsida > Fabales > Fabaceae > Cicer > Cicer bijugum. Next base: position 6,100,373 of record JBBPBT010000036.1, read on the forward strand.
ACAAGCTGACATGTGACACATTGTGAGGAAGATTGGGAACTTGAAACCATAGTTTGATAGAAGGTATTTGTTGAGGAGAATGACACCAATGTTTGATGAGTACCAAAGGGATACAAGGAAAAATATGAACATGTTTTCTTTGTTGTTTGGAGTCGCCATTTTCCCTGATTTGCCTCCCTGGATTTGCAATGTGTTCACCGATATGTCATCATTTTCAACTTACACAAATGAAGATATACAGAGAACAAAAATTGTCCTTTTTCTTTAATTTTAATAATATTTTTTCTAAGAGTTTCTATTTTATTTAGCATATATTTGATAACGTCGAATTGTACAAAGGCTATACCATATAGTTTTTATAAAATTACACCAACTCATTGTAATTTTGTAGATTTTATTAAACAAAACATACACTTAACATGCGTTTGGATTTGTGTTTGTCTATATTTTTTTTATCTCATTGCACTCTCAACATGAATTTAATGAAACTATATTTTTAATTTTTTTTTAATTTTATATTGTGTAACATTTTTGACACATTTCAAAACACAACATTAATACGTTTTTAGAATCACAATATCAATGTTTGAATTCATTTTTAAATTATCTTTCTTGCATTTCAAAGTTATTTTAGATATGAAAATAACAAAATTATAAATAATAATTTATAATTTATTGTGTAATCATAAATTATCTTACCGCAACTCCAAATAGATTGTTAAATTATAAAATGAATCCAACTATGGAAATTCAACTATGCAAGTACTTACCCCAATTTCTTTAGATGTGCCCTTGTTTTCATTTTCAATGGTTCCTTTGGATCTCATGTTGTAAGAACTATGTGAGCTCATTATTGGAATTTTTTATTGGTATATGTGCAGATGGGAGAGAAAAAAAAAACAAAAAAGGATAGGATCCTACTATTTACAATGATGAGTTCTTAATCTATATTTCACCCTTAAAGCATTTAAATTGTTCTCATTCCAATCAACATTAGTGATGAATATATCATTTGAAAGCTTGTGGAATAGAATTAACTCAGGGTTTTGTTGATGTTATTGCTAATATGAAGTAGGCACCAAATTAGTGGAAGAGTTATTTATAGAAAAGTTTTTGTTTGACATTTTCAAGCAACCACTCAAAACATTTGCTAGTTTTAAGATTTCGTCTTGCAATAAATTACAAGGAAAAGAAGTGTAGTTCGATCTCTCTTAACCTATTAATGCGCTTTGAATTTGGCGCTAATTGTAATTGAAACACCTTTGGGAAATTGGGATAATAGCCAGAACGGAATAAATTACTTCGTCCGATTCAAAATAATGTATATGAAAATTAGTTTTTGATGCAAAAAGAATTTTCAATTATATTATTTAATTAATATATATATATATATATCATTTTCAATTTATCATTATCTTTTTTGTATTTGTAATTAATTAATATGTATATATATATATATATATATATCATTTTCTTAATTTATGTATTTGCCAATTGTTTTGAGATAGAAAAAATAATTTATAAAATATTTTGGTAATCAATCTCATTAATATAATTCTATTATTCTCTCTAAACTATTACTTTTGATGTTTAAACACTTTAAATTTGTTTCAAAAAAATTAATTTCCTTTTTTTAAGACAAAATGTTTATCTTTCATGAATCAAAATTCATTTAATGACATTTTCAGCTATACCATTATTTAAGAGTTAACAATTATCTTTCATAAATAAATAAAAGTCTTATTAATATGTATCTT
>JBBPBT010000036.1:6111597-6134576 GCA_037974875.1 Cicer bijugum
CGAATGACCATTTTGTTATTTTAGGCGATACATGTAATATTTTAGCAATATTTTGATTTTTCTTAATTTTTTCGCTATATAATTTATTGTGTCAAGTAAACACATGACATGTCTCTCGAGAGTATAATGACCGACTCAACATATTTAAAAGATTAAAATAAAATTTAGTATAAGATATTTTAAATTTATAATATAAAATATTTATTAAATTAATATAATTGATGTTATTTAATTTTTTTATTATAATAAAATCATTTGATTAAATATTTTTAAGACAATATCAAATTTATAAGTTTTAATTTTAAAAATATTAAAATATAAGTTATTTTTATTAAATAATTTTTTAAAGTCTTGTTTATTACATAAAATTTTTATTTCTCATAAAAACCTAAATTAGTTGATTCAAGTGCCTTGCCATTGGACTGACCTTGGTCAAGTGAATCTATATTGAGGGATTTTCATAAGGAAAATTTAAAATTCTGACTCTTAATGGTAACAGATTTTATACCACTAACATCTACCTATAAAAAAATAAACAAACATGTGAAACTAACATCTACCAATAAACAAATAAATAAACATGTGAAATCTAAATAAAGAGACTATTACCAACATAAATTGGGTATAATGAAAAATATCAAATTCTCCCAATGTAATAAATTCGAATTTGAATATCTATTAAAAAAATATTCATATTTAAAATTCAATATATCTCAAATATAATTTATTTATCCTAGGAAGGCAAATGATTTTTTTTTACTATATGGGAACAAAACAACTACTCCGTTTTACTCATACAAAAACAAAACAACTAATGAGCCATACTGGAAATCTGCAAGATTTGGTTCTTTTTCTTGGTGTATATATATATTTAATAATAAAATTAACCAATATATGCTATATCAAAATTTATATATAAAAATGTTCAATTTCTTTTTATATTTAAAAAATTGCATTTCCGTCTTACGACTACATAAAATAAAATTATATGCTGATAATTTTTGAGAGATCACAGTTTAACACAACTTTAACCCTAAATTCACAAAAAAACTAATACAATTCTACGTTGACGATAGATAAATTCATTTCACTACTATTGAAGACCCTGACAATTTTGTTAAGAATAATGGTAAATATTTGAAATGGAAATTCTAAACCTATGGTACTATGTTTAGTATTGCTAGAGTTTGTCAAAACCGGTGGTTTTTTTAAGTTGACACGGAAGTTTGTATTTGTTGCTTTAGAAAATCACGGTAAAAAAATTAGAATACAAAAATAGGTAGAAAACATAATCAAATAAGTATGAAATGACTACATATATTGCCTGACCAAACATTGATGGGTATTGAATTGAACGCATAGAGCGAGCATATCTTATCTTTTTTTTTCTTAACAAAATGTGTTACTATCTTATTTGTTGATTAATTAATTGCTATTTAGTACAGTAGTAGTATTTATTAATTTAAAAGTAGTGGAGGAAAGTGAATGCATGTTTCTCCACTTATTCCCAAAAGCAAAATAATGGCGATACTAATTTAAATTAAATGGACGGCATTTTGTTCAATTATCAACCAGACAGACAAAGAGTGAAGAGCGACACGATACTGTAGTCAAATCTAAGTCCAAGTCACTGCAGAGAGAAAGAGAGTGGGCCAGCAATATTATTTAGTATTTTGACCCCTTTTATTGCAAATCTCTTGGCGCAACCATATATTATAATTTATAAACTATTCTTCTGGTAAAGTAGCAAAAATGCAATAAACATTTTCAATTTAGAAAGAAGAAGAAAAAGAAAAAAAAAACCAAAACGTAGATTATAGAGTAGACGAATAGAAGGTTCTGTTCCAGATTTGCTGTCATAACACTACTTTCACCAATTCTGCCAGCTATCTATGTGAGTTTCTCTCTTTCGACATTACCTTTCCCTCTTTTAACCCTTAAATTAAATCTATCTTCAACTTTAACAACCATAAATAAACTACACTGCACATTATTCTTCTACTGATTCCGATTTTCACTATTTTATATATATGTTCTCTGTTGATTCCTCTTTCTATGTTTGCGCTTCTACTTTTCTTCAAGATTTTTTGACTAATGTTTAGGTATATAAATTATTATTGTTTTTGTTTTCTTGTATGTGATTCTGTGCTTGCTTGATTCGATTCCCCCTTCCTGTTCCATGATTTTGCCTGTATTCAATTGAAGTTTCTCTCGAATTCTTCTTCTATTATGCCTTTTTTGGTTGAATATTGTTGTTTCATCTTTTCTCAATTATTACATATCCGTTTTCTGTATCTTATCCCAATAATAAAAGAAACAAAAACAAACGGTCTTTTCTGTAAACAAGCTTATTCTTAGTGTTTCTTTTTAATCCTCCGACTCACAAGGGAATTGGGCCCTAGTAGTCCGGAGTTCGTCTGGGAGGTAAGTAAAGCCTGATAAAAAATTGTTCTAGTTAGAATTCGAGTTCAGGTTCTCCTGAACTATCCGCCTTTAACTGAAGTTCATTATCCACTTGAGTCCAATTACTTAGTTAAGTGTTTTTTTTTTTAACTTTTTTTATTGATTTATGTCTATGGATATGTTCTGCACAAATCTTTGAATGAAGTTGAACTATGTGGTACTATATGGTTTTCTCATAAATTGAAATTGGTTCAAGAAAGAAAGCATGGTGATTTACAATTATTTATGCTTTTTCTTTTTTTGGTTTTTACATTGATACTGGTTAACCTTCCCAGCTCACTTTTCCTTTTTAGAACTGCTCAGTGATGCATAGGACTTTTCGCCGGAACAGAACAGAATAAAACAGACGTGGTTCCATTATGTTCTCCTTAGATAGACTCAACTGTGTGATTGACCATATATACCTTGTATCAGAATAATCTTGCTTTCGTTATACTAGTAGTTTGTTTCGTGTTGTTTATATTTATATGGCGTTATTTGTTATTGTTGAATGAGAGAAAACGAGAGGCATATGATGGAACCGTGTGTCTAAACTACATCACATAGATTTTATTATATAGATTCAGAAACAAATCGATATTTAATCGGTAACCCTAATTACAATAGAATATGCTATTTCCAGATAAATAGAATATTCCTGTATTTAAATATCAACAGTTAATCAGTTTTCTTTCCTTAATAGTTTTTATGATTCTATGTTGCAGTGATGGAGATTGCTCCTATGATAATTGATTATCATGTTCATTGTTTCAGTGGTTGATGCCAGCCAGTAGATATGGACTTCTTGTTATTTGTATCATTAATTTTGGCATGCTTGTGTTCTTCTGTGTCGCCTGATCCGCAAGGTACTCTTATATTTGCCTGCTGCTAACTCATTCGAAAAGAATGTATCAAATATGTAAGATTTAGTTGTTAAATGTGCATACATTCATATTCTTATTATGTGGATAAAACATAGCCTCTCAAACATTATTTTCCAGTTCGCTTATGAGGAATAAATACATTTATAACTGTATATTGACCAAAATTACTGAATGTCTCTTTTTTTTTTCCAAGAATGCAGTTAAAATATTATGGTTTGAAACATCAATGCCTTTCTTCTAGTTTTATGTACGTTGTAGTGTATTTTTAGTAGGCGAGTAATGGTTTTGTTCATTTCAGGAGATGCACTGATTGCATTGAAGTTATCACTGAATGCTTCAGGTCACCAACTTAGTGACTGGAATGAAAATCAAGTCAACCCTTGTACCTGGTCACGTGTTTACTGTGACTCAAACTACAATGTTATTCAAGTGTAAGATATTCTCTGTTGACTGTTTTTTTTTTAAAGGTTAAATCTGAAGATGAGCCAGTCATTCATTACTTTCATTGTTCGTCAGAAATTATATATTCATGCTATATAGGAGTATTTCACACTTTTATATCTCCAGTTTGTGCATGCCGTGTAATTCAATGAATTGTTTCATTGCAGTTCACTAGTGATGATGGGATTCACAGGACGCTTGGCCCCAAGGATAGGAACTCTAAAATATCTCACAACTCTGTAAGTTTTTATATCATGAAATATCCACAAAATTCAGGTTGATTCCGTATTGAGAATAATATGTTTGGTATTCCACTCAATCAATTTTAGATGATTGGGAAGTTAGGAGATAACTTCAGTTGTTAATTATAAAAAAACCAATTGCTTACATTGTTCTTGCAGCCCACTTTTCCTATTTTTCTGACTAATCTTAACGATCTTGATTTGTGCATTATAGTGTTGTGATGGTAATTTGTATGTGTACACATCTCTCTTATTTTATATTACTTATTTTAGTATTTAAGTTTTTTTTACGATTGTGTACGCTATGCATTGGAAGAACTGTAGCTGTTAGGATTAATTAATTCTGAAGTTAATATTGTGGTTATGATCCTTACTCCGTTAAGTCTTGGTGCTTCAGATATATATTTTTATTACAATGTTAATTTGGTCATTTTTGAAAAGTTATTTGATAACCTTAGGTAAATTTTGTGATGTTATAACTTTTTTTTTCGTTGTTCAATAGTTCACTCCTCTTTTGCAAGAGAAATGTTACTTACACACTCTACAATACTCTCTTTTCGATTCTTTTCTCTTATTGAGTGAAATTTATGTGGGTCTCGATGTCTCATCACTTCACGTGGGACTAATTTCCGAAGTGATTGGACATGAAATTTCCCCAATAATTGAGAGAGTGTTAGAGAGTATGTTTCTGGCGATCCTCCTTTTGCAAATGTTCACTTTTATATGGGGTACGAGTTTCGGTGTTACAGAAGTTCATGCAATGGTTTCAGTATTATTAAAAAAAAATTATGGGAAATTGTTTTCTGTTAAATATCTATCATTAACAACATAACAAGCAAGATTTTAAGTGTAACTATTGACGCATGTTATGCAATTACAATGCAGTTCTTTGCAAGGAAATGGCATCACAGGTGACATACCAAAAGAGTTGGGAAACCTGACAAGCTTGATCAGGTTGGATTTGGAAAACAACAGATTAACTGGTGAAATACCACAGTCCCTTGGTAATCTTAAAAAGCTACAATTTTTGTAAGTATGGCACTCTATTTGGTAGGTTTTGCCGATATATAATGTGTTTTAGCATGTGTTTTTATTGTGTAATGTTTAAAAGTGTCGTTTTCTTTTTCTGCTACCAGGACATTGAGTCAAAACAATCTCAGTGGATCTATACCTGAATCACTTGCCAATCTTTCAAGCTTGAACGATATGTATGTGAAATAATGGTTTCTAGAAGTTTACAGGTTGCTTCTAAGTATATTCCATTAATTTAGTATCTGACTGATTGTGCAAACCTCTCTTTTGCAGTCAACTAGATTCAAACAATCTTAGCGGCCGAATTCCGGTGCAGTTACTTGAAGTTCCTAAGTACAAGTATGAATGGTAGATTAGTATTTAAATGATCATTTCAAATACCATTTAAACATGTCTTTCTATCCCTTACCCCAGGGATGAGATGTGTGTATCGTTGAAAAATTTGAAAAGTGGTCACATGCGTCCGAAGAGCCCAGATAGTTAAAATGGTTATTGTTACTAACGTTATATTTCAACCTAGCAGAAGTAGATGATTGCAGTCATCTCTGGTTCCACTTCTTTATTTACATCTGAAAGAATGGCAATCATAAAATATTTTGTTTCAAGAAACTAAGTCTTGTTCATATAAATTGACTTCTTTCCGTATACTTACTACTTGATATTGAATTCTAGGAGGCTAGAGAAGTGACAGTTTGTCCATTGTTCAGGGAATAGGACCCATTGGGCACAAACACCTTGTAACAACCCCCAATGACATTCCACTTTTTTTAACCATATATATGTATATATATATATAAATACGATCTATTTAATATATTTAAGTCAGGACATACAAAATCTGATACCACTTTTTAACTTTGCTCCCTATTGCAGTTTCAGCGGAAATAAGTTGGATTGTGGTGTGAATTATGGTCAGCCTTGTGCATTTAATAACGCCGATCAAGGTAATTTGATGGGAATATTGTTTGTCCTGTTATATGATGTGTTGTTATTTACAACTTTCTTCCTTCCTTTTTCTACAATCTGAATACTAATTTTCCTTCACATGGCAGGTTCATCACATAAACCAATTGGCCTCATAATTGGAATTAGTGTAGCATTTGTAGCTATCCTTGTTATTGTTGGTCTGCTGTTATTTTGGTGCAAGGCTAGACACAAGGGATACAAGCGTGAAGTTTTTGTAGATGTTGCAGGTTGAGTTTCTTGTTCAATCTCCAATGTTCTTGTATTGTATCTATGTATTATGCTTCTCTTTTGTGAAATATATTAGTGCATATGTTAATATGTTTGTAGTTGTGCATTTTAAAGTATTGATATGAGACTCTATGTATGTCTTAAAATGGACCCATGCTTTAAAGTCAAGCAATATTATATTATCAAATTTTCCTATTTTAGGCTTTGTTATCCAAAATTCAGATTGATTTATATTTATATATAATAATGGTTTATTGCTCAGCTCATCATATACATAAACAATGCACTGTTTCTTACTGACCAAACACCATATTCTCTCCATGGTGGTCAACAGCATCTAGCTTCTGCATTATTTTTCCCATTCAGAGCATCTGGTTAATTAGTGCTATGTTCATTTTATCTAGTTTTAGTTCTTCCTATATCATGCTCTTTTTAAAGGCAATGAGCTCTGATCGTATTTTTTCCCTTCTTTCTAGTGTCTTCACATCCCGTGGTCCACTGGATCCAGTGACTAGATTGATAGGGATTTTAAACCAATCTTGGGCTCCCATATAATAGTTTAATATTTGGGAATAACTGGTCCTTAAAACTACTCATTGAATATACCCATTTCTATTTCTTTAAATCTTTCATGTCTAATGAATGTGGTATATATCGGATCCTGGATCCAGTGCTAGGTGTTAGGAATTTAAAACTACTATTTGAGTAACCTACTATCAGTTCAGCCACACTAGGAAGTCCATAAGTAACTCTCAACTTTATTGTAAACTGATAGAACCTGCAAAATTAGAGTAATGAAACAGTATATTATTGAATGGAAAAGATGAGCTCAAGAGATCTACAATGGTGGAAAATGCTAAAGAAAGGATAAACCAGAGTTCAAGAACTCCTAACCAGAGCAAGGTGTTCCTATCCAGAGAGAAACTCCTAAACCAACATGATACAATCTGTTGGAATGAATCCCACCACCTAGCCTCACTCCATCACATAATAAACCCCATAACCGAGTCCCCTTAAATCTAAGAACCTCGTTAACTAACACTAAACCCTCTCATCTGGCCTATTCATCTTTGTTGTTGGGCTTAGGCCCTAACCCAGGGTCATATCATAAATATTTAATAATTCATTTCAATCTAGAATACAGAAATAATTCATATTACTTTGTCTTCTAAAACTCTAAATAAAACCAATATCGTGTTATTAATATGAGATTCAACACTTGATTTAGATATGAACAAAGTCGTCCTTATAAGGTTTGGACAATCCTCATCCTTGCACTAACTTTTGAGGATGAGTTAGGCTCTCTGTTGTCAATTCTATTATTATTATTATTATTGTTATTGTTGCTGTTATTATTATTATTATTATTATTGTTGTTGTTGTTGTTGTTGTTATTATTATTATTTTTATTGTATGATTTTTTTTTCTTGTTTCATCAGGTGAAGTTGATCGGCGAATTGCATTTGGACAGCTAAAAAGATTTGCATGGAGAGAACTACAAATAGCTACTGACAACTTCAGCGAGAAAAACGTTTTAGGACAGGGAGGCTTTGGAAAGGTTTACAAAGGTGTCCTTGCTGATAACACAAAAGTTGCTGTCAAAAGGTTAACTGATTATGAAAGCCCTGGGGGAGATGCAGCTTTCCAGCGTGAAGTTGAGATGATAAGTGTAGCTGTTCATAGGAACTTGTTACGGCTGATTGGGTTTTGTACTACTCCAACTGAACGCCTCTTAGTTTATCCCTTCATGCAAAACTTAAGTGTTGCCTATCGTCTTCGAGGTATTAAGTTACAAATTACAACACATATTGCATCATATAAGTATATATATGGTTAGAACATTTTAAATATTGTAATTCATGTATCCTTGCTGTAGTATTGAATTTTATGTATGGGTAGATAGGATACCTGTTGTCTCCATATTTTGTATTGCCTTGTAAATTTTTACTGTGAATACCGATGCAGAACTCAAACCTGGGGAATCTGTTTTGGATTGGCCTACAAGAAAACGAGTGGCTCTGGGAACTGCACGTGGCCTAGAATATCTTCATGCGCATTGCAGTCCTAAGATTATTCATCGGGATGTGAAAGCAGCTAATGTATTACTAGATGAAGATTTTGAGGCAGTTGTCGGCGACTTTGGTTTGGCAAAGTTAGTAGATATTCGAAAGACTAATGTGACAACTCAAGTTCGTGGGACAATGGGCCATATAGCTCCTGAGTATTTGTCAACCGGAAAGTCTTCAGAAAGGACTGATGTTTTTGGTTATGGGATTATGCTTTTGGAGATTGTTACAGGTCAACGGGCAATTGACTTCTCACGTTTGGAAGAGGAAGATGATGTGTTGTTGCTTGACCATGTAAGACCTCTTTTTCCTCCTTGTCATATATATAAAAAATATATATGTATAATCAATTTTCAGTTTATACTTGTCTATTAACTGTTTTTTTGCAATATCTGTGTTCTATAGGTTAAGAAATTAGAACGAGAGAAAAGACTAGATGCTATTGTTGATCGCAACCTAAAGAAAAATTTCAACATGCAAGAGGTAGAAATGATGATAAAAGTTGCGCTACTCTGCACCCAAGCAACGCCAGAGGATCGTCCACCGATGTCTGAGGTTGTAAGAATGCTAGAAGGAGAAGGATTGGCTGAAAGGTGGGAGGAATGGCAGCACGTGGAGGTCCATCGGAGACAAGAATACGAGAGATTACAAAGAAGATTTGACTGGGGAGAAGATTCAGTTTATAATCAAGATGCCATTGAGTTGTCTGGTGGCAGATGAGAAGATACATAGATTTCAACCATCTATGTTATAAGCTGTACAACATTTTCCTTTTTTTGATAGTTTAGCTTGAATGAATAGAGATGAAGTTTATTGTGTTTCAACTGTAAGGAAAAGGAGGAGGAGTTATAATTTTGATGTTACAGTGATGCTTGTGGTATTATTGAGGTTTTCTGAAGTACAGAAAATCATTAAGGAAAAGATGTTTGGTGAGCTTTTAGCAATGTTCCTGTTGTAACATATGGTAGTGTGCTGCAAGTCCTCTAACAACGATTGTTGTACATAAAGGTTTTTACAAAGAAACCGTGTTGGTGGTGTTGTTATCTAGTCAGCTACATTATTTGGTTCCATATTCAATATTTTCATTTCAGTTAATGTACAATGAACAATCTCCTTTCTGGATTGTACCTCAAGAAAAGAATTGTACATGTTTTTACTAAATCTATCATGATACATTTAATTAACTTTCTAGAGTCATGTGTTATCCTTCTTAGTGTAAGTTTGGTGAACTACAGTGAATTTACAAATGTTGTAGCTTTTCAAAATTGAGGAAGAAAGATCTGAGTTTGGTTTTTTCACTTGTTTTAATTGTTGTAGTTCATTATTGAATTTTCACTCGTTCTTATATTGGACATCATACTGGACTATGATTTGTGGGCTTAATTATTTAGTGGATGTTTGACTCCATTTTGAAGCAAATAAAAATTGGTTCCAGAGACTTCAAATAAATTTTAACATAGTTGGCTTTTATAATTTGGTTTTTTTGTTCTTTCTCTTAACTTCACGAACTCAAATCCTTATTTTGGAAGTGTTTTAGCAAATATTTGATTATGGGAGGACTAAAATTAAGTTTGAATGAATTGATTTTATTAAATTAATTTTAGTTAAAAGTGATTTGAATATGAAGTAATTTATATTTGAATATATTCCTATAAAAAGCAAGTTGAATAATAAGTTTGAATTAAAAATTACATTTGAACTCAATCAATAAATTAATTTTAAAATTAAAATTAATTCTATTTTATAACACTTAATCAATTTTAATTTTAAGTTCGAAATCAATTTTAGAAGTAAAATCTATTATCTTTGATAACTACGCTTAAAATGTTGCGAAAACTAAAATAAAATATTACTTACGCGTGTGTTTAGTTTTAGAGGGCGAAAACTAATTTCAGACATATAAAATTGGTGTTTACTTATTTTGATGATTGATTGTAATTTATTTTGCCTCTAAATGATGTAATATTCGTAAACTAAATAAGTATTTTGAAGGTTTAATCACTTTTAATAAAACAAAATCTTATTCAGGTTAGTTGCACATCGGCTTGAGGCCTTTATTTCATGAAGTGAAATTTTACATTGACGATCGTTAATTGTAGAGAAATAAAAATTCTTCCAATAATTAATATCATCTTAAATCCAAAGTTATTTGTTCTAAAAAGAGTCAAACCCAAAACTTTTCCAAATCATCAAAGAAACCTTCAGGTAACCCATCCCTATCAGCCGGCGCCGCCTCCATAGTTTTTCCTTTCTCTTCTTCCCCCACCTCAACCGCCGGTGAATGCCCCTCAAACCTTGCCACGTGTCCAAACAGTTTCTCTTTTCTTGAAAACGTGGTTCCGCACGTACACTTCCACGTAGACTCTCCCCCACACTGCTTCACGTGACTCTTCAAATCCGAAACCACCGCAAAGCTCTTCCTCTTACACCGATCGCACGTGTGAGTTTTCGGACAATGACTCCTCTTGAAGTGGTTCCTCAAACACAACACCGACTTCAACGGCATAAACTTCTTATGCAACTTATTCCGTTTGCATCCTTCAAAAGGACAAGAAAACCGCGTCGCCGTTAAGCGCGTTTCCCTCACACCACAACCACCACGCAACGCTTCACGAGTCTTAAACCGTTCCCCGTGCGCCCGCATGTGCATACGCAAATTCGCGTCGCGCGTGAATCCTTTCCCGCAAATCTCGCAGAAGTGAAAGTGCTTTGAGAGAAGTTCAACCGCGTTGAGTTCCACTGTTTCGGAGTGTTTGTTAACCGTTGGAGAAACGGTTACGGGAGATGCGGCGAGAAGTGCGGAAGCGTTGGTGATGACGTGGCGAATGGATGAGGAGAGTTGGTTGGAGAGTGTGTCTAAGTGGTGTTTGGAGAGGAGAGTGTTGGTGTTGATGGATTGAGATATGAAGTGTTTAAGAGAATCAATTTGGGTGTTGAGTTTGGAGAGGTTGTGAAGGGGAATGATCAGGTTATTTGATTTTGGTTGTTGTGTTTCGGTGTGATTATTCATTTTTAATGTGTAACTGGTTATTGTAATGTCAAAAATGATGCCTTTAAATATGGTAATGGTTTGTCCAAATTTGAAAATATGAGGGCACGTTGCTTTTGTCTGTACATAGGGATAGGGCAATTCCTTAGTTGAAAAGGCCAATTCCTTGTTCTTTCGGTTCACCAAAAATATTTTCTTTTTTAATATTAACGACTATTATGGATTACTTAAAAATGTTTAAAATTTTGAATAATTATAGACTATGACTTTTAGAAATATATATTAACAGTCATATTTGTTTTTATAATTAAAATAATAATTTAAATGATTTTGATTTAATTAAAATAATGAAAAACAATTTTGTATTGTGTATTGAATTAATATAAATTAGATTATAATTTTATTTATAAAGATAAAGATAGTAATAAATTATTAATTTTAAAGAGTATAATCAAGTGATATAATTTTCAATGATTTTTAAATATCAAACCACTGTTGATCACTTATAAAGGTGGTGCAAGAAAGAATTTACCCAACTAAATTCATTTTAAACCTTGATAGAAAATGAAATAAAGATAATAGAATGATAAATGTAATATGTTGATAATATAATAAATAAATAAATAAGTGTTAATTAAACGTATAAAAGTTAAATTTTTTATTATGTTAAAATTAAAAGTGTTTAAATGTATGGTTTACAAATTGTATAATTATTGGTTGATAGAAATTAAAATCATATAGTGAAATAATTAAATCAATGGCCATTTCCGCCGATGTATAATCATTTTTCTCTCAATAATGAGAGTTAGAGAAAGAAAATCACTATGTTTGAAAAATAAGAGGTGGCATAAGTAAAATCACGGTATGCTTACATGATTTTCCAATAGCTACAAATTGTAGTCTACAAAAGTTATATAATACTAAATACTACATTAATTATTTATTTATTAATATGTCTCTAATTATTTTTTTAAAAAAATAAATAATAAATATTATAATAAAAATATTAACTAATTCTCTCTCTTAAAAATTAAAATTATAAAATTTTATTTTATTATTATTATTATTACTATTATTATTATTATTATTATTATTATTATTATTATTATCAAGATATTACTTTTGCAAAATTGTGTCATCAATGGTGACAGCTTTCTAATAACAATAGTGTTCAAAAAAAGTGTACTTCTATTTATTTGTATTATTCGTAAGGTGTGCTTTTGAAGAAGAAAAAAAAGGCAATTTCTTTGAAAAATGAAAAAAATAAATGATTTTTAAAATAGAATGAAAGTATTAAATATTTTGAATTAAATGAAAGTTGTATTAGAAATAATAGAATTAAATGATGTAAAAGTAGTTAATTTTTTTTTAATATTAAAAAAAAATCTTTTTTATTTATAAGTAGGGATGAAAATAGGCTAGGCCATTCGTAGAGGTATATGGCCTGACCTACTTATGGTCTGACCTGGACTGACCTATTTAATAAAAATGTTAGACTATGGCTATTTTTAAAGCCTATTTATTTAAATAGGTCAGGCTTAGGCTTATAAAAAAGCCTATTAGGCTAGACCGACCTATATATATTTATTATTTATTAATATTATTTATTATTATTATATTAATAATATTATTTTCTATTTTAAATTATATCAATTAGCCAATCACTTAGTAATCATTCCATATTTTGTTTCATATTCGACAACGGTTATATATTTGGTAGTAGTTTCATATTCGATAACTGTTCAATTAGTCAATCGATTGTTCTTTATTTATTTAATAGGTAATAATGACTGCGTTTAAAAAGACTTTTAAAAAGGCTTCCAAGTTAGGCCGAAAAAAAAGCCTATGATAGATCGTAGATCAGACTTAGGCCGAAAAAATAAATCGTAGGCTAGACTCAGTCATTTCAAAGTCTGGCTTGGTCTGGCCTATTCCTACCCCTACTTATAACATTGACATGAGAGTATTTTGTAAATAAGTTTTTAAAAACAGTTTTCAAGAAAAAAAGTAAAATAAAAATTGTTTGGTAATAAGTAAAATTTTAATTAATTGAATCAATAACTTTTTTTGTAAGTAATAGATTTATTTGATCATCATAATAAAAACTTAAAGAAAAAAATCTACCCAAATATTATCAATAACATAAACATCAACTACGTAGTTATGAGGAGCTTTTGAAAAGAAGGGTTATAGGGAAATATAAGTTTCAAAATAGAAAATCTATTTCTCAACACCTAAAATAATTGTCATGTAGAGATGAATGTATGTAATTAAATAACTTTTCGAAACTTTTAGGATGTCTAGATTTCTATATTCTTGTGCATGATATCTTTTAATCTTACAAGAGAGAAACAAACCTCAAGTATACATATACCCATAATCAACAAGATAAACTAAACTTTCATAAAAAATATGTTAGTTCAACTTGTTAAATTTGTCAAGAGGACATAATTTTATTATGATATTACTATTTACCTCTAGGTGGCCAAAGAAATCATGCATCGGAATTAGTAATTGCATCCAAAAAAAAATTGAATCATGTGCACTTCTTTCTCACCTTCAAATATACATATGGAAACATCATATTAAAACCATAAGTGCACATGACATTTACGTAATTGTTGTCTCTCTACCTATAAATGAATATTTTTCTTTGTGAAAACCATACATTTATATGTGTACCATCTATTGCACCTATGCAATTCTATAATGCATAACCCAAACAAAAAGAACCATAACAAAATAATATGGATAAGTAAACAAGACTCAAATAGTTTTGATAATATGATATGCATACCTTGAACTAAGGATGATATTTTTGATTATTCTTAATTCTTTCGGACAATTCTATGGTTTGAAATTATGTGAGATTAATTTTGTGGAATGCTGAAAGCGATTTGATCTTTTTGAAGCAACTCAATGACTAACATTATGACCGATTATAAATAAAAAAGTGAAACATTTTCTTCAATATCCTTGAGTCGCTAAGTAGTTCTTTCCATTCATTTCATTACAAAAATTAATAAATTGTTTTTTTTTTTAATCCTTCTTCATCCAAAATAGATCAAGACAATTTGTTTCAGATCCATTTAATACTTTAACACCAAATTTACAACCAGATAAAGCTTTTGCAAATTCATCATCAATTTAAGAACAATATATTAAAGTTTTGATGACATAACTATAAAATCTAAAACAACTCATAAAAACATACATACAATTGTTCAACAAATAGAAAGAAGCATATAATCATAAAGATCATACACAAAATATTAAGAAAAGTATGTCCATTCACTGCCACTACATATCCAATTTCCAAATAAAGTGTTATCTTTAGAGTCAAAGTACTGAGAAATGTTTATCTTTTACCACTTTCTATCAAATCAACACTTCTTTCTTTTCTCTTTTTAACAAATAATACCTTAAATCTATTATCTTTATCACATTTTTCTATTTTTTACACACTCTTTAACGTATTTCTCTCTTCTCGCTTTCACTAAACAATCAATCACACATGTAATACTAAAAATTAAAGCTATAAAACTTAGTGGTAATGAGGAGATCAAAGATAGAGAGTAACTTAAAATCTATAAAAATTATACTATACCTGAAGATAATTTTGTCCGACCTTTTCACTTGTAACAATGGTGGTGTTGGTTCCTACATTTCACCCAAAGCTAGTGTTTTGCAAAAGTGAGCATAACTCAAGATATGTAACTCATAGCCAGTGCATTTTTGCTTTTAGTTGATCCATTTGAAAAAAATTATTAGTTATGGAATTCAATCTAGTAGTTATCGAGTTTCATAATCTGACATTAAACACACCATTTGGCATATTTTGTTTCGTAACTTCATCAACCTTTAATGTCAGGGAAAGCTTTAATTACAAAGTCAACTTTAATTTAATATTGTCAACTTTAGTTGCCATTTATAAAAAAAAAAAAATAAGCATTACAATTGGGATGTTCATCGATATAGATAAACCCACGAATTTGGTCACTCAAACCAATCCAATTCAGATTTTGACTCAATTCATTTAATTACGAGTTTAATCCAAATCAGAATATTTTAACTCAACTCATTTAATTACAAGTTTAATCCAAATCAACTCATTTAAACTCAATGTTGTACATAGGGATTTAACATTTTGAACTTGTGAACCTGCAAACCCAACTCATTAATGTGACATATATATTTTTATTTATTATTAATGTATAGTTATAATTTAGTTGTTAGATTTGATTTGAGAATTTGTTGTTAATTTAATTGATTTAAGTATTTTGTTGTGTTTGTGGGTTGTATTTTAAGTATTAAATGATATGTTGTGACATAATTTTATATGATTTTTATGATGCTAAGTATTTAAATTTAATTAATTTTTTATTTTATTTTTAATATATTCATCATTATGACTGGTGAATCCAACCCAACTTAACTCGGTCATAATCGAGTTGGTTTGGTTCAGGTTTGATATAAAAATCACGAGTTGAAAACTTAACCCGACCCAATAAAAATTTATCGGTTGAGGTATTGGTTTTGGCAAAAAAAAAAAAACCCAACCCACTATGTGTATTCCCTAATTACAATTAGAGCAATGAACAAATGAAAATACCCCCTGACTGAAAATAGTTTCAGTCCTTATTCAAGTGTACTACAATTCAAACTATAAAGTAACAAGGTTAAGGAACAAAGCAAAAAATTGTATAAGAAACAGACATTTCTTCAGCGAAGGAAGTTTTTCCATTAAAATAAGGTTAATGGCAATAACCAACTAAATATCATATACAGAAATTCCAAGATAACTCGTATCAACATGATGCTGCCATGTACACAAGATACAATCTCTTATATTTTATTCATCACCACAATATCAATACTGATCTAAAGCCTAACTAGCAGTACCACCCCAAACCAAAGTCTTACACCACTTCACAACAACAAACAAACCATAACCCAACACACTTTCAGCAAGGCATCGTTACAGTAACAGAAAAAACATCAGGCCAGACCAGCACTACAGGGACCAGAAAACAGTCCAACACACCACCATCTTTTGCTTATATTCTTGATTTCTTAACAGATTTTTCACTTGGTAAGTAGCTAGGTTACCTGTGTAGCAGATGTAGGCGCAGGCAAAGGTGCAGCAGAAGCATGGGTGACGGATGAGGAGGAGGCAGCCGCAACAAATTGTGATAAAAAGCTTGAGTTCTTCATGCCTTTTCAAATTCTTCCACCTGTTTAGTAACTTCAAACATAAGTCAGAAAGCCAGATCAAATCCTGATCACCTTTCACACGTCTAATTGATTCAACATGTTATATTTAATATCAATCTGCAAGAAAGCCAGATTGAGATGGAAAAACATAATCAAGTAGCTATAACGCTCTTTATAGTGCACATATAAGGTCATGGATGGTCCTGCTGTCAAAAAAAGTCATGGATGGTCCTGCCTTATAATTGTGGGGTACTTGTAGAGAATAAAGAAGCTCGAATGGAATGTGGTAGCACGTCCATGGGAGCTTTTACTTTTACAAAAGATATATTTATAGTACCTTCTACCATCATAACTTCAAAATCCTCACATCACAGTAAGGAGAACAGTAGTGTGAGCTCCATGGAAACGACAGACATAGATACTCATTTTCCTTTGCAAAAATAAACAATAATGAAAAAGATGCATATACCAAAACCATTTGTATTTCCAAAATCACATTAATCTCGACGTCAAATTCCTCTAAAGAGAGCATTCCTAGGCTGAACAAGAATCAAATGGCTCTCAACAGTAATAAAAAGAGAAAAATAAACAATCTTACAAAACATCAATTCTACAACTCAAATCAAATTTCCTCCTTCCTACTATCCGCATTAGATATATCAACAGTCCCAACCCTCTCATTCTCCGGCAAAATTGACCAATTCGGAGACTGCACCGCACGCAGCCACCTGAAATCATCCACATTGGCCCAATTTCCTGTCTCAGCATCAAGACCAGCACATGAAAGATCCTCTTCAATCCCTCGGTAACTCAAACAATATGGCGCGAATCTCACGCCGCTACAATCCTCCACTATAGGTCTGCTCCTAACCTTAAGGTAGAAATCACTTCTCCTAGCACGATGAATCCGAATCTGATGCGATGCCATAGCAAAAACGCAACCCTCAACTTCATCAATTAGAATCGATCCTGTCACAGGCCCAACATAAACCCTACAATCCTTCAATCTATGAACAAATAGCGCCCTAACGCATCCAATTATTCTCACTTCACATGAATCGAGATCCGAAACTGTAAATTCCCCAACCTCCGTTTCGCTAAATTCCCCAACCAATAGCTCACCGACTTTGTTCCTAAACCCTGGAGAATCACGTGCCGCGAAGCTTTCACTCGATTGGACCGAATCTCGAACGGGAACTATTGGTTGTTTGGATTCTGGAATAACGGAATCTGTATCTTTCTTACTGGGTTTGTTCTTGAACGAGAATTTCTTTTTAGGGATGAGTTCGGAGCTTAGGTTTTCGAGGCTGCGTTTCAAATCGGATACAGTTTTAAGAGAAGATCGAACGTCGTAAGAGGGAAGGAAATAGGAGCTTTGAGCGACGAATTTTTCCAAATCTGAGATTGATTCGGAGATTTTATCGAAATGCGGTTTGAGTAGAGATGGATCGGAGGAAATGGATTGGGATTCGGAGAGGCGAGACTCGATGGAGGATTTAAGTTGAGTGAAACGTGAGAGGAAGGAAGAAGTTGATTCGGTGGAAGGTTCGATGTTGATTGAACGGGTTTGTTGGCGTTTAGAGAGACGCTCTAGCATTGATAAGTGCTTTTTTTGTAACGCTGCTTCCGCTTCTGCTTGTTTATCATCTGAAATGGTTTCTTTGTCCATTTCATCATCCATTTTTGTAATGCTTCTGCTTGTTTGCAAGAGTTCAAAGGAATGATGTTAATGAACTTGTGCGGTGTGGGAGGAGGCGAAGAGAGTCGGCGAGGTTTCAGTGCTTCATCAGCGAAGAGACTGTCTTCGTTGACGACTCCATAAAGAGGAAAAGAAAACGCGGCAGCTCAAAAATGGAATTTGAAATCAAAGATAGAATGCAATAACCGCAACCCTAGCAATGCCGTAAGGGAAAAGTTTGTCATTTTTCAAAATTTCTAAGGGCAATTTCGTAAACTAACAGATAATTCTTGTAATTAAATACAATGGGCTAATTTTAGAAATAATGTTTGGTGGGTGGCTTTTAATTTGTTTTTCAAGAATCATCTGCTGCATTTGCATAGAGCCGTCTTGAATTGGTTTTGGACTCTTTGCAAGAATTCAATATTCGGTGAAGAACTAACAAAGGGACGACCAAGTAGAAACAAAAGAAAGGGACGATTTTGAGAGGAAGAAGCATTGAATGAGGGATCAATTCAATAATTGTTTTAGATAAGATGTTGCAAACCGTTCCCTCATTAAGTAATAGAAATTGATAAAGACTTAATCAGCATTGTATAAGCGTCGGAGACCATTTTAAATCATCTAATGAATTTGAAATTCCTGGTCAGATAAAAAAATTGTTTACCTAATTTGAAGGAGGTGAATCATGATTTTGATGATCATGTCTCTTTTCTTACAAAATACAAGGCATAAATAAAACCTTACAGCATGAAGAAACATTGATTACTACAAACAAGATATTATACAACAAGATGACAACATCCACCAAAACAATAAAAACAATGACTAACAACAATAATTTAACCATGTAACTCTATAACTTGCATATTTAATGTGTTGGCTCATGCAGCTTTTCCAGCTTCCGCAGCTTCTTCAGCTGCTTCCTCTTCCCGAAGCTTCACTAAAGATGGAGGTGGTCTTACAACAATGCTTTTCTTCCATTTTTTATCAAGCTTTCTGGACAACCTCTTGCCTATTCCTTCCTCAATCTCTCTTTCCCGCTTCACAGTAAGCATGCGAGCAATCTGCATTGATAATTAACAATAATCATTTATCCAAAAATAACAAAGACAGGAAACGCCGACCCGAAGAAAGGTCTTTTACCTGTCAGTAAAGCTCTACCGTATCATCTGAAGTTATACCTTATTAAGGGTTGTAAATGAATGATGGTGGACTAGCTAGGGCCATATTGCGATCTCTCCACTCTTTCTATTGTGTGCATATCTTGTTTTCACCATGGAATCAAAGCATTCTTATTTCTAAATCCTAGTGTGCTGCTTCTTTGCCTACTGAGTCCCAGTACCCCTCACGTTAGGGTGGAGTATTGCAGAAGGGAAAAAAGGAGCAAGGATAGTATAGAAATCGAGGTAGGAACAGTGGAGGAGAGTCTGTTACTAGTGAAGGGGATTCTGTTGTGCTTGATTCTAACAAACACATGGCAGTAGGGGAGGGCAATATGAGATGTGGGGAATCAATGGAGATGATTGTGAATATGAGGCAAAGGATGGAGGTGTGGAAGGATAGGATATCACTACGCAATTGTGGGGCGGCAACTGCCACAGGCCAAAGAAGTTTTCCTTATTTTCTCTTCCTGTTTCTATATACCCCTACACTTCTTGTCTAGTGTAATCAGGGCTAGTTCTTTGGATTTCTCCTACTATTTCTAAAGTCAATTCCAGTTGCTATCAATTGTAATTCCAGTTCTTATCATAGAATCTCAGCAGAAAGAGCGGAGAAGGTTAATAATTTTAAAGATGGAAAGAGAAGGGGACGGGAGGGCATGGAGCCCTTTCAATCAATTGTACACAGAGTGTAAGAAGAGGCTGCGAGGACACAATTGGGAGTGGAGTCACATGACACTATGTCCAAAAAACTAAAGTCAAAGACATTTGCATGCTAATTTGCGAAGAAAAACTAAGTTTGATAAACTGCAGTGCATCTAGCAAAACTTTAAAAACACGCAGAAGTTACAAGATGATCAACTGATTATGCAAATGACAGACCTAGTTCAAGAATTCCCACAAGCTGAATTTCTCAATTTACATGGAGTGGGCCACGAGTTATAGATCTATGCCAGCCATCAGAATCAAATGAATGGGTCAAAGGTCAATTCAGTCAATTAGACACTGAGACCCACCCACATCAGTTCCTTTTCATTTTCAGTGAAGTGTCGCGAGCCAGGGGTATAGTGGCGCTGGCGCAATTCCTTTATCTAGCAACGGATGGGTGGGCTGGGCCTAAACTACCAGAATTGGCTGCAGGGCTCAGTCAGATTAGACTAGAATAACATAGCATAAATTGATTTCTAGGGGAGCTCTCTCCTCAAAGACCGAAAGAGTGAGGAAATTATGCCATAAGAGATTCAAATTGATGATCCTGTGATAGATTTAATCTGTGAGTATAAGAAACAAGAATCCTCAAATACTAACTTTTTAATGACATGAATTATATACTGCAACAAAACAAATAAAACAACAGATGAGTTTGAGATCAGGTGCTCTGTGTCGCAATGTGCGATTGACATCATGATGAGAACATAAGGTATATTGCTTAAAATACAACCAAGTCAGGTCCCTTGGCATTTCCTTCTGATGTTCAATGCATTGTTGCATCGGATAAATTTCTCCGGTGCCTTCAAATTTTACCCTAAGTTTGGTAGAGTAGACACAGAAAAGAATACAAATGGTATGTGGACATACAGGCTTCTTACTCCAACTCTCACCAAAAAACCATGCACTGTTAACCATGAACCTATGGTAAATGAATTATATCCGAAAAGAAAAAAATAGGTCGATAAAACAGAACAGACAATATCATCAGAAAATTCTCAAAGATG
This sequence comes from Cicer bijugum, assembly GCA_037974875.1. NCBI lineage: Eukaryota > Viridiplantae > Streptophyta > Magnoliopsida > Fabales > Fabaceae > Cicer > Cicer bijugum. Next base: position 6,132,658 of record JBBPBT010000036.1, read on the forward strand.
TTTGTGACAACCTTACCCCGGCCAAAACAAGCAAGTTGTTTATCCACAATAACTATAGAACAATGTTGTCAATTGCAAAGGAAAGTAGCAGTCTGTTCAAATTCTGCTATGATATAGTACTATAATGCTACAATAGCGGCTATTGACACCACTTTATACTAAATATCGTATCACGGAATAATACCGATTTATTCAAACTATGCAATGATAATATAGAGTTATTGTGCTGCTATAGCAGCTATTTGAAAACATTGCTATAGATCATTTGAAATTCTAAACACATTGATAATTATAGAGCAATTGAAATCATACATTGAAAATGACGAAATTGGATGGTTTTTTTCGTGTACTACATTTCCATTCCTTCCTAATTTCACAAACTCCATTCCCCTGACTCATTATTCAGAATAGAAAAAAAATGAACGCTATAAATTTCAGTAGATTAGCTTATTTTGAATTCCAACAAGCTTATAATAAAAAAAAATGTACAGAACAAGTCAAACTGTTTAAAAAAGTATAGAGGAGCAATTTATTCCTAAAAATTAAGCAAATGTAACTAAAGAATAACTCAATTTACTACAACATTGAAGCAATAATTTAAAGAGAAAATGTTAGAAAAGTAAAGGACAATACCGTCTTGCGCATACGACGGAAATCACTGGACTTAAACTCATTGCGAGCAGATTTCTGAAGGCGAAGCATAAGTAACTCTCCCTTAAGTTCCATAACCTCTTCATTGATTTGTTCAGTGGTTTTCGTTCTTATTTCCTTCAATTCCTCTTCTCTCTTTGCCATCATCACCACTGAGACCGAAGCGGCGCGTTTCGTCGATGGAATTGTGCACGTGCCGGGGTGACGTAACCGAATGCCATTGAAGGAGGTTCTGAATTGTAAGGGTTTTGGAAGAAAGGAAAATGTTGAAGAATAAGAAGAAGGTGAAGCAACGGAGAGGCTCAGCATTTTTTGCACTCTCTTTGTTTTCTCTTGTTAACAGCAAATGTATGTTGCAGATAAGATCCGCACCCAATCCCCCTTCATCTTTTATGGTGCGCGAGACAAGTTCAATTTTTTTTTTTTAATTTATTTATTTTTTTTTGACAACAAGTCCATCAGTAAATTGACAAAGTCATATATGGAATACTAAATTTAGATAAATTAATTCTTAAATTCTGCAAATTGTGAACTAAATCTTGAAATAGTAAAATATTTAATTAAATTCTTATCGTTAAACATGTTGATTAAATATGTGATTATTATACGTTAATTTCATACTAATTTTGTCGTTTAAATATTTTATAGATTAATTTATTAATAATCACAAAAATATATATTAATGTGAGATAAAATTTATAAGAATTAATATGAGTGACACTTACAATTTTAATGATCAATTTATTTATTTACTTATTTTTCTTTTTATTTTACCATTCTTGCATAAATAGTCTTATTTTTTTAATAAAAAAGTCGCCTATCGGAAAATTGTATTTTTTGTCCACAAATTTCACATTTGTAATAAATTTGTCACACTCTAGGTGTTTTACTCAAAAAATAACAATGGAGTATATTTTTAAGTGACATAATATTAAACAAGTTCACATGGCAAAATCTTTCAAACAATAAAAAGTTGACATGGTAAAATGCATGTGAATTTATATTTAGCTAACTTTTCATACATCAAAATAATATACTGAAAAAATTAAAAAAACCATTTTCATAAAATAAAAGTAAATTATCCATAAAAAATAAGTAAAAATAAATTCAAAAGGATGAAATTATGAAATTAAGAAAAATGTTTGTCATTTATCTTCTATTTTTGAAAATATATATTTTTAATTTTTTAAATGTATAATTTTTAATGTTTTGATAAGGTTAGTACATATAAATCCATGTGTATTTTGTTATGACAACTTATTAATATC
>JBBPBT010000036.1:6136144-6161359 GCA_037974875.1 Cicer bijugum
TGAACACTTTATAATTTAATTGAATATGATAAACAAAAATCAATAATGCAAATTCAAATCATTATTTTATATTTAATTAATTTTAAAATAATTTAAATTTTGAGTTGATAATAATTTGTCACATACACTTTCAACACTTATTATGATTTTCTTTACAAAAATTTCAATTATAACATTACAAGAAAATAAGTTTTTCACCACTTCCAACTTCATTCTACTATTGAATTAATTAGTATCACAATTGCATCGAACGATATTTATTGATAAGGTGAAAAACAGAATTTATTGTTTTTCTATCAAGTAGTGTATGTGCATACGATTTTGATTAATTGCAGTCAATAAATTTATACAATCACATATTTGTAATCGTACATTAAAATTGAAGGGTTCAAATTTGAGTTTGATATTTTGTATTTATATAATAAAAATTAAATACATTTTATAAGACCATGAGATCAACATCCAACAATATTATGATGGTGTAAATATAAAAAACCGATAACAACCGGAAATTTGATTTCATGTCTTATGCTGTTACCAACTCAGCTGTACTAACACGAAAGAAAATAAATTCAAATTTTATTTTTCTTTCTAAAACAGTCTATTTTAATTGTAGGCACATTAGATAAAGTCTAAAACATCGAATTTATGGCTTTAGAAAATTGATTTTATTTGTTATTTTTTTTAATAATAAAAAATTGAAATTTTTTATGGTGTACTAATAGTTTTGTGTGGAAAAAAAAAATCAACTATAGCGACTCAAATTTCCTTCTGCATTTACAGCTTGTGCTCAGCTAACCAGCTATCTTTCTCTTTCTCTCTCTCTCTCTCTCTCTCTCTCTCTCTCAAAACCCTTGTTTCATTCTTCTTCGATAACATCCATAGGAAATTTTGTTTCACTCTGCAACAAACCCTAACGATCGAAGCAATCAAGTAAGCATTTCATGGTGCTTATCACTGAGTTGAATCGGATAAGAATCTGAGTTTATCTTTGATCGGTTGACGCGCTGATGGGTGCTGCTGGTTCCAAGCTTGAGAAGGCTCTAGGTGACCAATTCCCCGAAGGAGAACGTTACTTTGGTCTTGAGAATTTCGGCAACACTTGTTATTGCAACAGCGTTTTGCAGGTCTTCAATCGACACTCTTAACCTTTTATTTTCCAATCCGATTCATGCTTAATCGTACTAACTTTTCATGCTTCGATTGTTTGTTGATTCAATGGAAAGTTTATTGTAATTTCACACACACCGTTAATGGCGTCGAATGTTTTTATTTTCTGAATGTTTAGTTGACCTGTTTACCCGAATTTTGAAGTGCGTAATTATTGAATCATTTTAAGGATTGACCATCCAGTCCTGATTGGATTAACAACTTAATTAAGCACTTATAGCATTAACTCTTATTATATAAGGCCCTGTTTGGATAAATAACTTAATTAAGTACTTATAGCATAAACGGTTATCATATAAGTGTTTATGCATAAGCTATTTCTATAACAAAAGATAAAATGAAGTTAAACTATTTTCATATAAGCTATAAGTTGTTTATGAAAGTTATCTGAAAACTACTCATTAACATGTGATAAGATGTTTCCACTCTCAAATGCTTATTTTTGTTAGTAGATAAGTTCAAATAAGTCAATTCAAACAAACCCAAAGTGTTCAAATATAAGCTATTTTTATAACAGAGCATTAAATAAAGTCAAACCTGTTTCATATAAACTCTAAGCTATTTTGATTAGCTATCCTAGAGAGCTTATTTGAAATAAGCTGAAAACAACTTATAGACATGTCATAAGTTGCTTCCATAAGTTCTGCCTTACAGTAGATAAAGCTCAAATGATTGAATCCAAACAGGATCTAATATGTTTCTAAGAATTGAATTTGAAAATGGATGGGTGTGTTTGTTATTTTTTGTGGAGATTTTATGGGTTATTTGCCATCAAGTTACTCATTTTGCCACTTTCTGCAGGCACTATACTTTTGTGTTCCATTTCGGGAACAACTACTGGAGTATTATGGAAATAACAAAAGCATAGGAGACGTGGAAGAAAATCTTTTGACTTGCTTAGCGGACTTATTTTCGCAGGTAATCAGTTTGTAGTTTGAAAATTTTGCGCATTACAAGCATGATGCATCTATGCTTAGTCATATTTGATCAACTCAAGCTTGATTTACTGTTTGAGAGTTTGCTTTGTCTTCACTAATTTTGGCTATGGTGCATGCCTTGGACTCTTGTCAAAGATGCTGTTGACTTCCCAACTTTGCATTCTTCTTCTTTCATCTGGTCTTACCGAACAAGTGCATTTTATAACCATATTTTCTTTAATAACACTTCCTACCTGATTTTCTTATATTTTATTTCCATTTTTTGTTATTGTTTGTGAGTTGCAAAAGAATTTGTCAAGCATGACAAGAGGCAAACATGTACAAGAATAAAAGATAAGATACCCTATTAAATAAAAACAGAAATAAGTCTTTGCTAACAGACCAAAGAATCTACACACCATGATTATCCAGCATCGGGATAGTATGAAAATAAGTCTTTGCAAATTTCAAAATCAGCAAGATGCATAATACATCCAACAGAGAGAGGACTTTGTGATCCTGCAACAAATCATTTGTATAAATCCTATCAACTATATCTTAATGGCACTTTCATGCCTAGTTATATCTTTCTTGGTTGTGAATGCAACGTATTTATTTATTTTGGTATAGATAAGTTCGCAGAAGAAGAAAACCGGTGTCATTGCTCCCAAACGGTTTGTACAGAGGTTGAAAAAACAGAATGAGCTCTTCCGCAGCTATATGCATCAGGTATGTGCTTTAAATGTCAAGATTAAGCTCCTGTACATCAAATCATTATTCAAACAATACTTTATCACTTTGGCATATAGGACCATTTCTTTATTAAGTCTGCTCATACATTTGACTGTATATCACTGTTATATTGATGGTGGTTTCAATGATATTTGGTTTTCTGTGATGAAATAATTCAGTAACTGATGTTGGTTGTTCGTTTAGCAGAAATGATGAAAATTTGTTACTTGCAAATGAGATTGTTGTTTACCATAAATGTTATTGTAGCATACAAGTTTGTTCATTATTATCATTCATTGATTGTTTATTGTCAATTAATTATAATGCACCATTGGTTGCACATATCCTTGTATTTTGTCTAGTTTTTCACTAGAACGACAATGTTACTGTTGGTCTTCCCTTTTTGGTAGGATGCCCACGAATTCTTGAACTTTTTGCTGAATGAACTTGTCGACATTCTGGAGAAAGAGGCTCAGGCTGTAAAAACTGATCCAGAGACACCACCACCTTCTGAAAAGGTTGCTAATGGGTTAAAGAATGGTCATGCTAATGGACCTCAGAAAGAGCCTTTAATTACTTGGGTACACAAAAATTTTCAGGTGACCTGCTTTACCAATTTAATTGTCATTTTTTATTGTTGTTGCAACAAAGTTTGAGGAAGTATAAATTGTGAACTTTGTATGGATCCAGTCAATTAGTGTTGTCCTTTTAAGTTTGTATGCCTTGATACTTGCCTGTTTTGTGATTATCCATTCGTATTTGCTTCTACCTGGATTATTGTGGAGCAGCACATTATGTGAGATACTAAAGTACTTGTTTGATTCTTATTAATTTGTCATTAATTAACTTTATTGTCGCACTTGATGAAAATAATAGTAACAATTTTGCGTTTGTCAAAGTTTATTTAATATGTTTTCTTTTGCGAGGAGGTGGTTGATGACTTGATGTTACTCTCATTGTGTTGATCACAAAAATGAAATTTATATCTATATTGTGGGATTTCATTGTTGTAATTTTCTGTGATTAGGGTATACTCACCAATGAGACGAGGTGCTTGCAATGTGAAACAGTGACAGCTAGGGATGAAACATTTTTTGACTTGAGCCTTGATATCGAGCAAAACAGTTCAATTACAAGCTGCTTGAAAAATTTCAGTTCCACCGAGACGTTGAATGCTGAAGACAAGTTTTTCTGTGACAAATGCTGCAGGTATGTGGCTTTTATATTGTGGCATCAGCTTTTGGTTTCTTGAGTGGTTGGGAAAATGTAACAGACATATTTTCATTTTGAATCATCAATCATGTGCTTAGCTGAATTATGCTGCTGCTTGTTTAGCTATGAATAACTAACAATAAAGCTGTATCTCATTTCGTGAAGTTGGTTACATGGATTTTAATCGATGCATTAGACTTCATCAAAAACCAAAATTTCAGATATTTATTGGGATGTAGATAATTTTTAATAGTTTCTCTTCAAGTTTTCCAGGGACTTCATTTTCTACTCTTAAACAGTTTGAACATCATGTATTTGTGTATGGACATTTTGTCTCCTTTTTATTGTCAACTAGCAAACCGTAATATGTTCATTTTTCCACTGATTGATACTTCATTTGTTATCTGCACGCATTTCATGGCCATGTCAATTCAGTGTGCACAATATATGTATGCACTCTCTTCCTCTGTTTTTCATGTCCATTTACCAGTCTGATGATCAAGATGTGAACTTTCTTTTGACATTAGCTTGCAAGAAGCTCAAAAGAGAATGAAGATAAAGAAACCTCCTCACATTCTGGTCATTCATCTCAAGCGGTTTAAATACATGGAACAGCTGGGCCGCTACAAGAAGCTGTCTTACCGGGTTGTTTTTCCCCTAGAGCTGAAGTTGAGTAACACTGTTGAAGATGCAGATAGTGAGTATTCTCTATTTGCGGTTGTTGTTCATGTTGGGAGTGGGCCCAATCATGGGCATTATGTCAGCCTTGTGAAAAGCCATAACCACTGGTTATTTTTTGATGACGAAAATGTGGAGATAATTGATGAATCTGCAGTGCAGACGTTCTTTGGATCACCACAGGAATATTCAACTAACACAGACCATGGGTACATTTTGTTCTATGAGAGCCTTGTCCCTGGTAACAAGAATTAGACGGAGGTGTTGTATGAGTCGTTTAGGTACTCAAATCATTTGGACCTGAATTTTTCATCTAGTTCCTGTATTTATTGTCATGTTATACCATTATATCCAACCTGTTGGGGGGAGCTGTTGCATCCTTTAGAGCATATGGGTTGTGTTGTGAAAATGTATACTTAGGTGGTTGGCATGTACAGTGGATGGTGGTAGCACTATCCTTTTTTCGTTTTTCCTTCCTCACAATAAGAGCAGTATATATATTGTGGAAATTTTGCCGATGATATGTATTTATGGTTGCTAGTGTTCAACCAACATTAGAAACACAATGAAATGGACAATGTGTATTCAGGGTTGCAAGTTTCAACCAACATTAGAAACGCAATGAAATGGAAAATGCTCGTTACTCATGATACATTATTTTATATTTACAGTTTTATAAGAGCTCTTGAATTATGTGTGTTTTGGGAATCAACGCCCTGTATGAATGACAAACAAAACTTGCATACACATCAAAACGCTACCAGAGTCACCTATTTTGTATAGGTTCGGAATCTTATGTTGTGCATTTTTAAGTTAACCAATGTGATGTATACAACATATTCTGTGAAGACAATGGTGACGAAGCTAATCTTATAGTGGACCCAACCTCGGTTCCTCATAGCACTGAAGCATGTATAGATAAATTAGCCTCACAATTAACTTGAAGCACTTTGTACTGTCTAAGATAAATCTGCATAGCAAAATTTTGAATGTGATATTTGGTGCATTTTTGTATGAAATATTAGCAAATGACCCAACGGTTACCTTTTAACTACAAGTGAATGTGAATCAAAATTGCTATAAGGTTCATACATACAATGCTAACCCATACATACAATTGACAACCTAACATATAGATGGAAGCTAACTTCTAAGTGTCTACAAGCATGAAAGTATCTTCGTTCAACAATGCTTCAAGATCAACGAGGTTATCCAAATGTCTTGTTTCTTCTGAATTGTTAAAATTCCAATCTTGCTTTACCTGCAAAAGACATATACGAAAGACTTACTATTGGTTCAGTCGGGTAAAATATAATAGAGACATCCAGGTTTTGCATTCTTTATGCCCTTATTTTTGTCTACTTAGCATAGAAAGGTGGGTAAAATACCTGATTTTCTTGTATCTCAGTTACGACATTCAATAGCCTGTGGTATTGGTCTCTTGCATCAGGATACTGAGCCATTGATTTCACTCTAGCAAGGGCTTTCTCCAACCTTTTCTCAGTCTGCTTCCTGCCTTCTTTCAAAAAATCATAGTCATCCTCTGTGGAAGATGATACACCTAGCACCATAGTTCCATCAGAAATGGCCTCTGATTTGAATCCACGCAAACCACTGCCTTTTCGACGCCAACGTAAAATAACCTTTTCCATGATCCCAACCGACCAAATTATCTTCCCATAGTTTTTCCTAACCTGGTGACCTCTTACATGAGCCTGTAACAACAAGTCACACAATCAAATCAATTATTTATATTTGAAAGTAGTAGCAGATGAAGCATGAAGTAACATAACAAACATTATACACAAACTAAAATAGTACTAACATCATTTGTACATTATTACATGCAAAGGTTGGAAACAAATGTACCTGAATTTTCACAATTCGCTGTCGAATAATCAAAAAATCTTTTCTGCCTTTCCAACTGCGGAACTTGTTCTGAATTCTTGTAGCAGCATTATGAACCGGCTCATAACATTGTCCAAACTTGTGTGACTTTGCATCTATTGTTATTAGTGAAAGAGCACGTTCATCATATACTCCAAATTTGTAATCACCATATTCCTTTTGTTGTTTTCTCTGGAATGATTGAACTCTGAAAACTTGATGAATACGAGCAGCAGCTTGTGTTGCATTGCACACTGCAGCCAGTGAATCTTTCAATGGCAGTTCATGTGAGAGGACCTCTTTAGCATTGTTTTGTTCTTGGATTCTTTGTATTATTTTTTCTCCAAAATTTTCTCCCAGGTCTCTCTTCAAATCAAGAGACTTGAGTTGTGCATTTAGGAAATATTCTGCAAGATAACCTGCAATTCCTTTGTGTCCATTTTCAGAAGCTAGATCAGCCGGTGTTCTACCAGAAGGATGTTCTGGGCATGGGTCAGTAAGTGCTCCTGGTGCCGCTCCAAGAGATATGAGAGAAGCAACTGTGCGCTCCCTGATAAAGAAAGTAAGATTTTTTTAGTAGGGATAAAACTCGGTATTCCAGTGTTTACAACACTCACATTTAGAAGACTAACATTGGTTTCTTTAGGGGAAAATTGCACTCACCTATCTCAAGGTATGCTAAATATCCCGTAAGCTCCTTCAACTTTTTTAAATGAACCCTGTTACCACTTTTACTTGTAAGGGAAATTGCATACACCTTTCTTCTTAGTTTTGTTTAAATAACATACACACTCCTTCTATTTTTATATATTAGAGGGACTTGTATGCAATGGAAGGGATGACAATGTCTTTTACCAAACAAAGCATTTTAGGTATTATTTAAGCATACCTCAGCATAGGTGAGTGCAATTTTGCATTCTTTCTAGTATGTTTTTGTTTTCATAAGAAAAACTCATGCACTTCCCACCTTTTCATTCTTCAAAAAAATGAAGAATGTTGAGTATCAACATGTAAGCATTTTAACTGCTGCTAGGCCTATTTCAAATATTTCTTATATCATATGGTACTATCATTCTTGCAAAGATGCAATTCACATCAGTGATTCATCCTATTAAGTTAATGTATAATTATCAAAACATATTGCCTTGGATTAGTATGATGAACTATAAATTCAGTTTAGTCGAAAAGCATCGAGATGCTCACCTGCCACAAACCGCAGCCCAATGAAGAGCAGTCCATCCATTTATATCGCGAAAGTTTACATTCACACCAGCAACTATTGTCGGTTCTAACGCCCAACCATATCCAAGAGCAGCTGCAAAATGAAGCACACCTTGGCCACCTTCATCTAATACATTTGGACCTTTCCCATCATCAGTTGTTTTCTGAAGGAGCCATGAATGTAGCTTATCTTTCAGAAGATCTTCTAGCAGCTGCTCCTGTACAAGTTCTGGAGAAAAATCTTTCTCTAGAGTAAATTTCAGTAGTTTATCCCATTCATCATCCTCCCTCCTAAGCAACGAACTGATTTTACTTCTCAGTTGATATTTCTCATTAGATTTCTCACTCACACTAATTGAATCTAAATTGCGATTGAAGTCATGCTCCAAGGACAACAAATCTCCAAATCGTTTATTAAAACTATCAAAAGTGTTGCTGCTTCTGTTCTCACCTGCAGTGTAAACTTCTTGAGTATAATTAACGCAGAAATCAAATTCGCGCAGTTCACTACATGCTAATCTATTGGAACATGTTACATAGAAAGGAACCCTGCCAGCCTTGTGTGGAGGAGTATGACAACAGAGAACACCGTTCCCGATTACCTTTGCTGGCACTTCTACCTCGCCAAACATACATGACCATTTACAATCTTCTGCTTCATGCTGACTCTTTAAGAATCGGCCTGAAATGAGAACCTGTAAAATCATTTTGAGTATTCAGAATATATATACAGGTATTACGAAAGTTGAGTGAACATATGATCAAAACTGATGGAAAGTGCAGAATATCAAAATAGAATACCTTAATTTCTGAGTATTCAAATGTCCAGCTTGGGGAATAATCAATTATGCTGAAGAGCTGATCATGGCTAATAGATGGATCAAGTACATAGTTTCCAACTCCATTTTCACTTTCAACTGTATCCCAATAAGTACTAGAAGAGGATCGGTTGCTTGATTCTTCAACATCTCCTAGTTCTTTACTCATCCATTGGTTGAAACTGTCAAGCTTCTTCAGGCCCTCTTCTGCCACAGATACATCTAATAGAGTCTTCTTTGAAGTGAAATGAGTGTCTTCTATTCCATCTATGCTTCTATCCACCTCTAGTTCTGATTCCAACTTGTCTTCTTCATTTAAAAGTATTTCATGAGGGCTATTTTGCATAAGAACCTCGTGTTGTTGGTGCGGATGAAGAAGGAATTGTTCCAGGGATTGTTGAAGATCAACTTCATTAACTTCCTGCTCACAGTCACTATAACCAACCTCACATGTTGAGCCTGAACACGCACTATCTTCGGGCCAATTTGATGAACTTAAAGAATTAAAACGAGATGCCTGTTCACAAGGAAAATTAAGCTTTGAGAAATTAAATGAGTTTGATGATGGAGAGAATTGAAAAGTTACATCTTTAACAATTACTCATGCATAAAGCAAAAGTTCGTTCCTTGGTTAGTCTTTATTTTGAAAGAACATGAAACAAGTAATTAAGCTAAAAGAAATATTGAAGTATTTACAATATCAAACAAACACTGCTTTGTTGTGAGAGATTAGTTTCTTTCTTTTACTTTTGATAGAGACAAATACCCTGTCAAAGCTTATATATAACAGACAATAGATTCTGATTTAGAACTAAATAATATTACTATATAACAAGAAATAATGCAACAAATGAGTATCACATACAAATGAAGCACCAACTTTACTTGCAGACATCATTGTTTCCTATAATACTTGAACAGACCAGTATCAGAATGACACATTTATTTACTATTATAAGTAAAGTTAATCCAATACCTGCCAATTTCCTTCAGCTTGTATAAGACTTCCATTCTCACGTTGTTTAGTATCGCTGATGGTAAAATGTTGGTCCATTATCTCATATCCTTGATAAGTACTATTTAAATTCATGTTATTGTGCTGTGTTTCAGGAAATGAAGGCTGAAAATTCACATTATGACATCCAGCATTATTTTCTAAGATATCTTCCCAAGATGAAAATTCCAGGAGTTTTGAGGATTCACATGTCAATCTAGCATTATTAATGTATTTGGTTTCATCAGCTTGACTGAATGAGATATAATCCACCTGAGGACTGACAGGTAACCTTTCCTCATCATCTATAACAATTTCGTTTTTATAATTAGTACGGCATTTAGGTAAGATCTAGCTTGATCAAAAGGCCACCATTTATTGAAGGTATAAAATAAAGATTAAACTTTGATGCACTACTAGCATAAAATTCCGTTACAATATCGTTCAATCATGCATTGCTATGTCACTAAGTTTGATTCTTACAATAATCACCTCAAAAGGGACCCTCTTTTAATGACGTGACAATGCACAATTGAGTGATAGAAGAGAAACCTGTAAAGACTTTATTTTACACTGACAGTGCCTCAAAATAAGTTATGAAGACAATTTATATTGAACAAATTTACCTTTGAGTGGTAGAGGAGAATTAGAATCAGCTAGTTGAGCTTTAATCTTATGAACAAAAGGGTGTTGCAGCTCAAGAAACGAGTACAAATTGGAATTTTCGTGGCTATTGAATGCTATAAACATTACATTGAGTTACAACATTAAAATAGACACCATAAAAAGTGAATGAAGAATAAAAACAAAAAAAAGGTTAATCAAAATGTTCTCTAGACGCGAACGTTAACATTTGAAATTATTAAAAGAATAAGGCTATGCTCAAAAGACATACCTGATTCAGCTTCTTCATATTCTGATGCTTGAAAAATGTTTATGCTTGTATCTGTAGTTTGTGAATGAAGCTGGTAACTAAGTGGATTAAGACTAGACGATAAACAAGTCTCCATCTCAGTGTTAGGCATAACTTTGTCTGTTTGTTGAGCATAAGGATGATATTCTTCATTTCCTTTGCCACATATAAAATTAGCTTTGGTAACTCCCTGATTTTTAGAGCAAGAGGGAGCAGAAAAGGAAATGAAATTAACCACAGATAGACACTAAAGTATATGCCATTAGTTCATTGTACCTTAAATTGTACTAGGAGTGTAAAAATAAGAAATTCTTATTAGATTCTAATCAAATATTAACAATTAAGGCAAAAGGTGATAAAAACGACTGTGTATGATTGTATAGTGTTACCTTCACTTGGCGATAATGGACTAGAACAATGTGTGAGAGTTCCCTGTAACAATGTTGAATACAACGAGTGAAAAGAGAGGCTCTAGTAAGAAGTACTTCCAGAGATAGGAACCGAGACTTTAACATATAGGAGCTAATCATTAAGTTGTTTATACAATTGAAGAGGAAATGAACTCTGCATAAGTTATGAATTACTTGTTTTTATAAACTATCTCTTTTTTTACTATCTGATTCTCAAGGGAAAGAGTCTCGTAATCCAATTAGTAAAGTTTGATGGATAATTGTTTCAATTAGAGATTAAACTCAGATACTTCGGATTGATTTGACTCTAACCCAAGTTCATTAATCACTTGAGCCCTTATAAGTCATTTTATAAGCTCTATAATATCAAATAAAAAGAGAGATTCTTTAGTGTGAGAGTTGAAAAAGGAAACTTACTCCTCAAGCATCCAGTAAGTACGTCTTTGAAAATTTTCATTTTGTTCTCCATGAGCATAGTAGCAATGCAATACATCCACACTTCCAGCCTGATAACAATATATGAAATTGATTTTAAAAGACATTGCAACAGTTTTTTTTATTTTCTTCATCTCTTTCCATTAATTTATTGGTAATTTATAAGATTGTAACTGCTATATATATATATATACCTTGAGTCTCTCATGAGCTTCCCTAACAGTTTTTCCGTCTTTTTTCTTCCTCCAATTATGACCATCCTTTCTAAAGTATCTCATCGCCTTCCGATCAAATAAGAAAACTGAACCACCTAATTAAAAAATGATAATAAGACCCTTAATTAATGTCCAAATAAAGGAAAAGGAAGCTATGAATTAGAAAGTAGAATGAGAATGATATATGTATACTTGGAGGCATATGTGAAGGTTGTGAAGCAATCTGAAAGCTGTTATAATTAGTGAGAATTTGACAAATTTCAGTTGGACGTAACCATCGATGTTGTGCTTCTGATAAAATTTGCTCAATAGTATCTGTTATGTCCATCATACTACCAATTAGACAATTTGTATTAAAAAAAAAAAAGCATTAATTAATTAATAGAAAAAGAAATACTAATAGAAATGAAGAAAAGGTAACCAAATTGATTAGGGTGAAGGTGGTTGTGAGCCATATGAAAGTGAGAAATTAACTAAGCATTAGTTAATTAGTAGTACAAGTCTTCTTCTCTGTTTCTAATTCTAAAAAATATGGAGAAAGAAAAGAAAAGAAAGAGATAGATATACATATATAGTATGATGCAATGCAATCCAAATAAGAATTAAGAATTAAGAAAGGTTGAAATGTGTGTTAACGCGGAGAGAGAGAGAGAGAGAGAGAGAGAGAGAGAGAGAGAGAGAGAGAGATTATGTTAGCATGTATGGGAGTGTGTGAGGTGGTATCAATCGAAAAAGATAAAAGTTTGAAAACGCGGGAAATTTTTTGTCAAAGTCAAAGGGGAAAGTCTACTTTCAGTTAGACTCATACTTAGTATACATTACTGTCATACTTTTTTCCTCGCAGCTTCTCAATATCCTTAATCGTAATCTTCCCACCGCCCCCTCATAACTTCACTAATTCATTTCTATACAAGATTGTCTCTTTTTTATTTCTATACAAGGTTTTTTTTTAATTCCGTTAAAAAAAATCTCTTTTAAAATTAGAGTAGTCTCGTGTATTAGCAGAATTTTTTAATTTTATTTCGGATTTCAAGATAAATTTATTAATTTTTAAATTTATAAACGAGTTAATGCAATTTTTACACTTAAATTTATAAATTTGTACGAATTTAAATACTAATATGCGATTTTGATAATCTTAATTTATGTATTATTAACAAAATAAAAATAAATTTATGTATTATTATGGTACTACTGCTATCTATTTAGTGATGAAAATCACTCTCCTCGAAATAATTATCTAAATATATAAGTATATAGTGGAGATATATGGCCTCAACTGATAACTCTTGCCACTCTTATTTCACTTTCTAACTTATACATTAAATTTAATTAGTCCAGGCGCCTACATAATTAATGGATATTGAATTTGAATATATCATTATATTGATTTAATAAAATTAATAAATATATCTTTTTGGAGTTGTAAAATCGATTTGGAGGTTAGCATAAATGACTTAATAAGTGAAGTGATAAAAAGATGGATGTCTAAATCTTTCAAAAAATATTTTATTATACAATTTTAAAGTGTTTTATTCAGCTAAGTTTGTTTTATGAAGAGCTGAGTAAGGTTTTTATCTGATTTTAGTTTTAGTTTGAAGCAATTATTATATTGTTATTTAATACTTCAATTGTTGCAATAAACATCACTTTAACAAAAAAAAATCTCAAAGTGAATTATATGTTCAGATTTAAATGTAACATCAATTGTACCATATAACTATTATTATATATATTATTTAAAAGCACTATAATTCATTTTATATTTATAATAGTGAAAAATATATCTATAATTAATAAAGATAATTTGATAAAATTATCATTTTTCTTTTTTAAATATGTAAAATAAACAAAGTGACGAGATATGGAGCTTTAATAATTTAAAGTGTTAAGATGTTATATAAAGGATAAGACACCATGTTTTATAATTAAACATTTTTTGGTATAAAGTTAAAATCAGTTGGTCTCGAAACTTTAATCTGTCAGTGTCTAGGGAAAAAAAGGTGCTTGGAGTTAGGACTTCGAATTCATTTTTGCCACACATTTGACACAAATTCTACAATTCTAACCAAGAATTTGCTTGACCAAAAAAATATCCTTAGCTTTTGAATCACGAAAAGTGAAAACTTTACAAATAATATACTAGGTAAAATAATGGTTAAATTTTATCTGCAAGTGATTTTAAGTTTTAAATCATAAATTTGAGTGAAAATGGGGTCATAATAAAAAAATAAAAAGGATTACAACATGAAAAGGAAAAGAATTTAACAAAGCTTCAAGATCTTTTCATGAAGCCTCCTATTCATCAAAACACTGCTTGCTGCATAGTCCAACGAGACCTTGTTAGTGTATGTATGAGTAATCAGCCACCTCTTAGGTCCATGGTATGGAGAAAATTATCATCCTCAATTATGAAAACTGGATTTTGATTTGCTTGTATAATAATCTATCTATGTTGATTCTACTTTGAGAACTATCTTCATGAATTCGTATACAAAGTAACTAATAGCAGCAGATGGTAACACCTGAAAATAAAAAAATTCAAAGCACCATATTTAATTAATCATGGATGAAAACTATGTCCCAAAACTTAGTGAAACAAGAAGAAAATAAAAATTTATGTAAAATACATTCTATTGACTTTAGGATACTTTGAAAAAATAATCCAGTCCACACCCGGTCAACATTTAACATAAATTCCTCCGTACTCTCTTGGAAAAAAAAGAAGGCATCTTTGGATTGTATAGAGTCCTACTAATTTCATAGGTATCAACACTTGTTATTTGCATGGACCGTGATTCTCTTTTGTAACGGAATCACGCATTTGATGTAGTCACACAATCTGAATTGTCAATCAAAGTTGGACAATCAATGTTCCAACTTTGAAAAATCATGTCCATAATACAAAGTCGGGACATAAATTATCCACTCTTGACGGTTCAAGTTGGTGAATGCATGTTTGTGTCGATATCCAACTACTTATTTGCACACACGCAGTAGTAAAGCAGCTTCTACATGTGACAGTATTGGAGTTCAACCAGACCCATCTTTGAAATTGGGCATTTACAGCTTCTGTACATGACAATTGTACAGAGCATCTTAAGAACTCTATATTCAATTCAGAAACCTCATCTTTGCATTTGCAAGTGCATGACCATTTTGATTAACATGTAGATTAATTAAAAAATACCTCATTGACTGGAGCATCTCTCATATTTTACGAAGGGTCTGTTTGTAATACCTTTTATCGAAACTTTTTTTTATTTTTTTTAACTAAAAAAAACCACTTTTAAAGAAATTCAACAGTTTGTTACAGAATTTTAAAAAAATTAGCATACTAAAAAAAAACTAAATACTATTCAAATAATAAGCTGTTTTGAATAGCTTCTTTTGAAAATTATTTTTGATAAATGTAAACAAACACAAAATAGTTTCTGCTTTTTTTTAAAATCTTTAAGAAATAATATTTAAATTATTGAATATCGAATTCATTTTTTTTATAATCTATAATAAACAGACCCTAAATAAAAGTTCATTAAACATACACTGATTTTACCTGTTTACTGTAATTTAATGTACAGCTTGCATAGATCAAAGTATATATGTTCCAGAGAAGAGGTTATATATACCTGCAATAAACTGGGAGTTAATCCTGCATAAAGAGCAGGAACACCTCCTTGCTCAACAATCTTGACACAAGTTGCTACTGCATTCAACCTTGTCGCCGGAACTTGCAATTGAAGCTGTCTCCTTACAACTTCAAATGGATATGTAGCAGCTTCAGAACAACAACCAGCAATAGCACCATAAAATAAAGTTCTAATGGTACCCAATTCAAGTTGTTCCAACGCGTTCAGCTCTTGAGCTTCTTCTTTCATATACTGTATTCTTTTCATTCCCTCAGGTGAATGCAGATATGCTGACTTTAAAATGTCGTAAACGCCATAGTAAACAGCACCTGAAGGTGCCATGCTGATAATGGAGGGTACTAAACCTTTGTAAAGAGAAAAGAAGCCCTCAGTTTTAATCATATGCTGGAAAACACCGATTACACCTCCCAAGGCTTCACCACCGGGTGCTACCATTACTGTCCTGATCTGAAAGAAATCGCTCTTAGAATGCAACTACAAATTGAAAATTTGAAACAGTATGTTTCAGCAGGTAACATTAAATTTTGGAGAAGGCCTTTTTTAAGCTCCAAATCTTGAAAGATGAGACACAAGTGATATATATAGACCATCAATAGTGCCTTTGATTTTCAAACAAAATCTTAAAGAGTAGCTTTTTTAAGGTTATTGTTATTTAACAATGATTTTGGTCAGTGCTGTCAAGTAGTAGCTATAGTTGCGCTATAGCATAGTGGAATTTAACAAACTATTATTGTTCCACGATACACTATTTAGTATAACGTGTTGTGCAATAGCAGCTATAGTGGCTATATGTCACTGTAGTACAGCAGAATTTGAACTACACACTATTTTCCACATTCCACGATTGAAAGCACTGATTATGCTATACTCAAGCAGCATCCTCGATAAATATAAATAACAGAGGCAGGAATGCAGGATGATGACCTACGGTGTCCCTACAACTTCCAAAAGTCTATCAAGCAATGTTTATGGCTTTAAACATAGTTGGTTAAAAGTTAAAGATCAAAGAATACCATGCATCAAGTGAATTCATATATAGTTTTGAGAGATGGATAAATAACAAGAGCAGCAAGTAATACTAATCTTTAGTTTATCAACCAGAGATAATATAAAGTACCCAAATTAGAAGAGATTGATAGTGGAACTGAAATTTGACACCAACATTTTGAAAATTGAAAGTCATTGGTAGGACCCAAGTGTTGTCAATCACGGATCGCGAAAAATAGCAATTTGTTCACATTCTACTACGCTTTAATACTATAGCCCACTGTAGCTGCTATTTGACAACATTTTGTACAAAATTGTGTATCGCAAAACAATAGTGATTTGATCAAATCCTGTTTCGCTATAGTGCTATAGCCGTTATTTGGCAACATCGGTACAACTATGTGATTTTTGCTCAAATTAGTCTACAAACCTCACAATGCACAAGGCAACCTTGCTCTGTACATATCATATGATAGTTATTAAAGCATCACAATCCAAAGAATACTTAAAACACATATCAAGAGAAAAAATAATATCAGAGCTAAGAGGATGCTGAATTTGCACTCACAGTGTCCATGGGCAAGCAGAGCAAGGTAGCCGTAATCCCTGCAGCAGCACCTGCAACAAATCTCTCAAAATTTGTGGATTCTTCATTCCCCAACATTCTCACTAATTTGCTTTTATATGTATCATAGGCATAAAAATTTATAGCCTTAAAGGGTGCTGTCCGAAGAATATTCACAAAATTTCCCTTCCAAAAACCTTTCAACCCTTGAGAAGCTGCAATTGTCTGAATGAGCTCAACAAGATTCTTCTGTTCACCACGAACTATGTATTCCAGCTTAAGTCTCTCAAGCGGTGCAACGAAAGTCCTGAAAAACCAATGACAGTTAATACAATACAGTACACCACACCACCAGATACAAAACCATGAAATCTTTATCATAGTACATATGAATGAAACAACATGCTGCATTTCATTTATTTCACTCGACTTTCGATTGGAAATGTCTTTCTTAAAAGAAAGCGACACTAAAAAATGCACATAAAAGCTTTGAAGTGAAAACCCGCCCTTAAGGAAAGTGACGGAGTAAAAGTAAGAGTAATGACTCATTTGGGACATAGATTAGGGGACACGCACCCCATGCAAGGTCAGGGAAAATCACCAATGTCATTGAGGATTTACAACAGAACTTCCGTATAACCTGCTAATTGTGGAATTTCATACTTGAACCCAAGTTATAGTGAGTGTAGGCATAAAGTCCAACCGTCTGTGATGTGACAACCGCAAATGGTAATGTTACGTCATTCTCAGCAATCAAGTGGTTGTGCACAAATAGTTAATACAGTTCATTTAAGATCAAATTGATCAAAACTGGTCGTGTTTTATCCCTGGTTGAGAAAACTTTAGTCAGATTCTACTTTTGGACCGAATTTCAAATGACCAGAATCTCTTTTCCCTAAAATCTAAGGGTTAAAAACAACACCTGTCCCTTTAGTCTATGGCTATGCTATCAGTCATTCACTTCTATAAATGAAAAAAAAATAAGGAATCCATAATGATATCAAAACTGTAACGAAATATAAGAGTGTAACTTGGTAAGTATGCAATGTACATCAAATAGTGAAAAGAGAAAACTAGTATTAGAATGTGAATTAATAAATGTGTTATTGAATAGAGATTAAGAAGTGAAAACCTTGAGACCATGGCGGAAAAAGCACCAGCCCAAAGATGTTTGGTCATGTTGATAGCACCGGATCCATCAACCCGAATATTCTCCTTCTCTTCGACCTTAACATCATTGGATTCTCGAGTGTATGTATGATCCGAATCGCTTCCATTTATAGACAAACTCAAGGACGAGAAAACACCACAAGCTTCCACCCTAAGAATATCGCAACTGAACCTTTTCCTAATACCCCAAGAAACAGTATCTGAATTGGAAGAGGAAGAAGAAGAAGAAGGAATCAATGCAATGAAGGAGGTGGGAAGTGTGTTAGCGTGAAGGAAAAGACCACCTGGGAAGAAGGAATCAGAGGGTTCGTTTTTTTGTTTGATAAAGTGGGACATTGTTTTTGTCGTTTGTTTACTTGGCATAGTGTTGGTTGGTAGGAGGCGGGTGTGAAAATTGATCTGGTTTTCAGTTTTTTACGTTTTGGTTGCCCTTTTAATTAGCATTAATTAATAAGAATGAATGTTGAAAGGGGGAAGAATTGGAAAGCGATTTAGGTGTTGAAGAGAGAGAGAGAGAGAGAGAGGTATTTAATTGGTGAGGCATATCATAGCTTCCACCGTCGCTCGCACCCACTACTACTACATTGTGTTGTGCTTGGTCTACTCACACAGGTTGGTCCGTCCTATTGTGCTTTTTTATTTAAATAAGAACATAATAATCATTCTTATTTATTAATCAAAATTACTATGCATCGATTGGTTCTATGGTGTAGTGGTTAGCACTCTGGACTTTGAATCCAGCGACCTGGGTTCGACTCTCGGTAGGACCTCTTTTGACTTTTTTTTTCTTTTTAGAAGAATTTTACACTAGTCTTTTATTAAAGTGACAAATTTATTTATGAGATAGATAATATTGTCTCCAATGAGATGACATTACTATTAGATCAATGTGGGAAAACATTAATTCAACAAATGCTAAATTTATTAATCAATTTACCCAACTTATCCTTTGTGCATATTTATTTCCACTTTTTGTGAAGTGGTAAATGATTCTGAAAGTGTAAAATTGATTATGACTTGTTTAAATATTATTGAGTAGAACTCATTTCATATCCATAATTCATTCTATCTTTTGACTTTTTTTTTCTTTTTAGAAGAATTTTACACTAGTCTTTTATTAAAGTGACAAATTTATTTATGAGATAGATAATATTGTCTCCAATGAGATGACATTACTATTAGATCAATGTGAGAAAACATTAATTCAACAAATGCTAAATTTATTAATCAATTTACCCAACTTATCCTTTGTGCATATTTATTTCCACTTTTTGTGAAGTGATAAATGATTCTGAAAGTGTAAAATTGATTCTGACTTGTTTAAATATTATTGAGTAGAACTCATTTCATATCCATAATTCATTCAATCTTTTAAATAAACCAAACAATGTAGTTAATGAAAACTATCCAAGACACAAGGTAAGTCAAAGATAAGAACTAAACATAAAATTTACAAAATAAGTATTTTAATTTAAAGTTATATTGTATAGCTTTTAAATTTAAATGTGATTTTTATAATAAATTTATTATTTAATTTATTTTTATTGAATCTATTTTAAAAAAATATTATTTTATATTTAATTTACTTGTTAACTAAAATCAATTTCATAAAATTATTATTTTTCTCCAAAATCCAACGAACAATTTTACTATTACTTGTAGTTTTATAGTTGATCTATTTAGTGATTTGCACTATGCTTGTGATGTTGGGTGGGCCTTCTCATAACACACGTCGCGCCAAAATACGTTCTTTTTTTGTTGTACTTGCGGAACTACTATGTAGAGAAATTTTTGTTGTTTTGTGCACCTCCAAAGGAGCAATAGGAAACATCATTCTGATCCTCAAAATATGATTTTTATTCTTAAGTACCCTCTACAAATAAAATACTTTTTGTATAGTCCGAAAATACACTTCTTTACAAATTATGCGGTTCAAAAGTATATTAAAAAATATGTCATTTAAAAAAAATTGTGGGTGGATAAAGTTGCTACTAGGTTATGTTTAAGCATTCTCTCAAGGTTCTATCATCATTCAACATTTGTAATTATAGTTGAGTTGATTTGAGTTTAGCAATTGGATTAATATTTTCTTTAATTAAGGTAAAAATAAATTTTAATAATATCCAAATTAAAAAAATTGAGTTAGTTTAGATTACACAAAAAGTAATTCTACTTCCCAAGACAACTCATTTTATAGATTAGAGCTTTAAGATGAGGCTTACAAGTTGCTAAATACTTGAATTGAAAAATTGTTACCATGTTTCAACTCAAAATCATTTGTGATTGCCATTGATCATATCATACAGGACAGTAAGAAGCTCATGTTAAAGCTGCGAAGAACAAATGTTTTTGTTAAACATAGTTTAAATTCTACACCTCATAATTTAGTTAGTTAACTTAACAAAACTTGCTAGTTCTAAGACTTGTTGGGGTCTGTTCCAACTCAGTCATAATCATTTGCTGTTTTTCCTTCCGTTTGTGTTTGCTAATGAAGTCTTTTCACCATAAAAAAATAGATTTGTTCGGTTCAGATTAGTCATATTATCAAGTCAACCCCAAAATCCACAATCATCCCTACAAAGTATGCAACTCTGCTTTTGATAGGGCCAATGAGTGTCCTAAAGCAAAAGGGCGTCCGATTAGAGTGTTATACAGTCATCTCTTCAAGAATGAAATATTTGACAAAAACAAAGGATAACATACACCTAAGAGAGACAACTTAGAGGGCTTGTTTATTACCTGTATTCTTACATCCAGGGACTAATTGTATAACAAATTAAAAAAAAAAAAAAAAAACTACCAATCTCTTTTGTCATACATCAAAATCACTGCCGCAATTTGTCCCTCACACCAATTAACTGAAGGATCATTGCTGTGAAAGCACGCTTCCTCCAGTTTCACTTTACATTGAAACAGTCATTCCCAATAATATACTCAGTGGACATATATATATCTACCGAACCATAGGAGAATCTTCTCTAACATGAGCAACCTCCTCCCTGCTGCTCTGTCTGGGACGAATTCACCGTGGGTTTTAAATTTACGTCAACCATGTCTTCCTGCTTTGTGGAAGAAAGAGTTTCCATCCCTGGCAGGGCAGAAGCAATCTTACGAAACAAAGGCTGCAATTTTGCATTGACATATAATAATGAGGGTACAAGAACCAACATGGGAAAGAAAATAGACTTGAAAAATGAAGACTAGTTGATCATGAGTTTGAAGTTTCTATGTAAAATATACAGGAAATTAATCATATTAGCATTCTGCATATTGATATTATAGATCGCATGCATCATAGTTGAGGAGTATGCTTTAATAAACCAAAAACAACAGAGACTAAGAAAATTCATTAATTGTCACCTTGATATTGAAGCCTGCTTTTGCACTGGTTTCTATAAACATGATTCCAAACTCTCGGGACTTGGCATCTCCTTCCTCTATAGAAACTTGCCTGTTAAGTATCAAAGTAGCCATGTAAAATAAAATAAAATTAGACGGTAACATCACAATGCTTGAAACTTCGAATACATATTTCACATCCTAAAAAGAATTTATATTTAAGTATCCTAAATTACACTTAATCTACCAGACTTTTGTGGTTCAACATGGAAAAGATACTCCAATATTGTAGATATAAACTTCACAGCAATTATGCCTTGATATGATAAATAGCAATAGTAAGTAATCTGGTACGATCCTCCAAATTTTGAGTGTTATTATCAATGTATTATACCAAGTTGATTGTAATTGACCATTGATAATGAAATTCATCAATTAATTAATTGATTGACTATTAGGTACTCAACTGCTAGACACCTACACTATCATAGCAAAACTATAAAAAAACACGGTCAATCATTAACCATGTCAACACCAAAAATCTAAGCAACTAAACAAGATGCATTAAAACAACAGATGAAAACTCCATTACCATATTCAGAAAAAACTAAACCATATCCGGTTCGGCGAACCAGTAGAACCAGTAGAGAATATATAAACCGAACGTAGTAATTCAGTACTCACCTTTTATCGACAAGATCAGTTTTGTTTCCAACCAATACAATGATAACATCACTGCCACGTTCTTGACGTACCTCCTCAACCCACTTGTTAGTGTTCAGAAATGATTGCCTGTCTGCATTAGAACAGCTTTCTTAGGTCAATAACTATAAATTGATGTTAAATACATTGTTATTTTTCTGAAAAATGAACATTAAACTGAGTAAAGAACTTCCAGTTCCAAATGCAAACACACAGTTCACATAAAAAGAAAGCATAAGAGAACAGGCATGTGCATGCACACATACACACACATCCAGGGACAGAGAGAGATGTTCTCACGAGTCACGACAACATAGTGATAGTGAGTTTCTACTTTCTAGAAAACATCAGAGCAGTCAGTCAAACACCTATATATATTAAAGAATGCATTCATATGCTACAAAATTTGAGTAACACAATCAGTCTTGGAAGTTTACATCAAGAGATAGAAAATATAAAAAACATCCTGTTAATTAGATAACGAAATTGATAAGAAAAAAACACAAGACTTACTAGCTACATCATATACAATAACTGCAACAGAAGAATCTCTTATGTAGCTTGGAATAAGACTTCTAAATCTTTCTTGGCCTGCAGTATCCCTGAAAGTTAAAATATACTAAGATCAGTAATAGAAAAAAGAAAAGGTAACAAAAAAATCACCAACATGGCTACAACACCCGTAATGTGTACTCTCTTAAACAACTTCCGAAAAATAAACAAACATATATAAATAGACTGTGCTTGTACATATATGATTTGAAGAGGAACTTATCCTACCAAAGCTGCAGACGAACAGTTCTATCTTCAAGGTACATTGTTTTTGACAAAAAATCAATACCAATAGTAGCCTGAAATTATATGACCGAAAATTTTGTAAGCAGCCTATTAACATGGAGAAAAAAAATGTTAATGTTGAAATGAAATGAAAATTAACGAAGAAAATAAGCCCCCATTTAAATCTATCTTGCATAAAGGCTAACGCAAATTAGATGTATTATTATAAGATGTTGGAGATCTCGTATATAAACAAGCCTTTTAAAAATCGATGCGATCCTAATACTCAAGACCCTGAAAATGGCTTATGAATGAATGATAGAACAAGCTCTTCTTCCCATTCAAGAGTTTCACTGACTCAAATTATGGATCATGATTCCTAAATGGTTAAAGTGATAATGAATTTTCAAAAAACTAGTTGAATTCACAGCCTCCATTTTAATCTTCCTGTTTAAATCAGAAATATTCCGTGTTCCTCCAAAGTCCTAAATCCTAACTAATAACAATTTGTGATCAGTGATCACAATATGTAAAGAAATATCAATCACAGCAAAAATCATAGGGGTAATTAATATGAAAATGAAATACACATATATTAAGTTACTAACGCATGTCGTAAATGTTTGTATCTAAGATGAAAATAAGAAATAAAAACGGCAAATCAATATATTCAAGTTTGATTTCAATTTACCTAAGCAAAATGAAAATTGAAATTGAGAATGAAAGAATGAAGAAAATGTAAAGGAGGATGGAAACCTGATAGGTTGTGTCGAATTTGTCGTACATGAAACGGGTGATGATGCTGGTTTTACCAACCGATTGATCGCCTAAGAAAACGAGCTTGTATTTGGCGAGAGGGGAAACCGTCGCCATTTATGACCAAAAAAAAAAATCCTATTTTTCTCTTATCGCAGATCTGAATTAATGAATGAATCTCTGAAAATCTCTTATCAAAGAAGAATGAATATACAGAGAGAATGAGAGACGATGACCAATTACACACGCCATTTTCGACTGTGTCGTATTTATATATCAGAGTGGAAACCGCCAGCCACGTTGAGTACCAGCTCATGACATCTTTTTTTATTACCTTTTTTGTCCCCCATCTTTCTCTTAACTCTTCTTTCACTCCCTCCTTTCCTCAAAATAAAGTTTCTTACGTTCTCTTTATTTATCGGTTTATATATAAATAAGCTTTTTCTTTAACTCTAAATCTCTTACAATAAGTTGATATATAGGTGCCTAAGACAAACAATCTTCCATATTGCTTACAACTGAGTCACGTCAAATTTAAATTTTTAAATTGTTTATTTATTTATTTATTTTTAAACATAATCATAAAAACTACTTTAAATTTATATATATAACCATAAAACACATAATTTATTTAAATTTATTATAAAATATTTAATTTAATAATATTAATATTTATTAATTAAACTAAATTTGATAGACAATTATTTTTTTATATATATCATGTCTTGTATAATCACTTATCCATTATTACATTCTCATATTTTTCAACATTTATTGCACAAGACAATTATCACTAAATTATATTTAAACGATTAAGATTATTATGAAATTTAATTTTATGTCAAAAAGTGTGTCTTGCTCCAGTTAGTTCAATGATCTATATTAATTTTTTAATAATTTATATTATTATATTGATTATTGTATTTTTTTTTTAATTGAGCTTTTTGTTTTTTATAAGTAAATTTCACCGTAATTAAATAATTAATTCATACAATTGTAGGATTATGAGTTTAAATTCGTACAAGACGTTGAATCTAATAATATCAACATTTATTAATTAAACTATTATTTAAAAACTTTTTTATTTAAATTTTAACTCTCTTTTATTTTTAAAAAATATTTTATTCTAAAAATCAATCAAGATTTAGTTTTCAATAAAGTCTTGATAATTTTTTTGTGTGACCACTCATTGTAATATTATAATTTACTTATTTTAAATTATTTATATTTATTAACTATTGATAACAAAGAGAAAAATGTAACCATTATAAAATTTAGTGGGAGTTCCTAATATGGACCCAACTTAAAAGGGGCCATTGATGGACCTCGTCAAATGAAAATGGAAATGGAAATTTTACTCAATGCTTTCCTCTGTTATATCTATATTTCATTTTTTTTTTTAATGTCAGTTTTATTCTTGAAAAGTTTAATTATTTTATAAACTTAAAAAAATTATTATCTAAAAATTTTCAAAACAATCAATTTAAATTTTCTTAAAAAAATTTGAGTAGTGTATCGTATTTAAAAACCTTTTTGAAAATTTTTTGGTACAGAGTTTTTTTTTTGAAAATTTTATTTTTAAAATTTTGGAGGTTTTAAATTTTTTAAAACAAATTATGTACTAGAAAATTTAGGAAACTTTTGTTCGATACACACTGTTTCTTTTG
>JBBPBT010000036.1:6203138-6221871 GCA_037974875.1 Cicer bijugum
AAAAAAAAATTATTGGTCAGTAACTTGATTCATATTCATAGATCAAATCCTTAAATTTTGAATGTATAAATTATTATTTTGACAAGTATCCATGATAAATCTATTATTTGGTGTATTTGTTTAAATTAAATACAAGTTGAGTGATATTTAAATTTTAATTTAGTTAATACATATTAATTTGTTATGTTTTTTAAATAAATACATAAATAAATACAAATTGAGTGAAAAATTTAGAATTTTAATATATAAATTAGAAAAAATCAATATATTAATAAGAGATAATAATAATAATAATAAAATTATAATCTTTATAAAATTTTAAAATTTATTTTTTCATAATAACGATTCTAATAATAATGTGTTGAAAAATTATGTGCAGTGGGCCATATAGTCGTTCACTTTTTGATTTTTGTCCTGTTATTGAACGGGTGGGTTCGATTAGTAATGGCCCATGTCTCATATTTATACGCAACTTGCATGTGGACGGTTGGCCCCCTTAACGGGGTCACGCCTAAACACAATATATTAGAAATTATAAATTACGGAGGAATTTTATTATTAAAGAGTGAAAAATCTGAGTAAATTAACGGTATATTATAATTCTAATTGATCATATATGTACAAATAATATTAATATTAATTTGACATTCAATTGATTATACTATTAACTTTATTTAAAAATGAATTGTTCAATTTAAATGAGTTAAATATATTATAAAATATATATAAATAAAAAAATTCCAAGCAACATACTCTATTTGACCTTATTTATAAACAAAAAGCAACATAATTTTTTAACCTCAATTATAAAATAAAAGTCACCAAATTCAAATATATTTAATATTATTATTCTAAAAATAGCTCTTATTAATTTTCTTATAGTATCTCCAACGGGAGGTAAAATGAGTTCTTCACCGTTGGAGTTGTGCCAAGATGATTCATAGCAGTTAACTTTTATTAATTTATTAATAATAATAAATTTATTATTATTTTTTATTAATTTATAGCCGTTAACTTCTTTTTAATTTATTAAATAATAATAATAATAATAATTTTATAACCATTAGCTTTTTTTAGTTAATATACCACCGTTCACCTTTTTTTTTCTTTAATTACAATTATTAGCTCATTAATAGAAACAATTTGTTACTCATACTTTTTCTTCACAATTTTTGTTACAGAAATTTAGTAAAGATTTTATCAACGGTACTTTTTTATTTATTTTTAATTTTAAATTAAAATTTTATTTTAATTTTAAATTAAAATAATATATAATAATATTAATTAGAATATTTAAATTAATATTTTAAATTATAATAAAATTAAATATTAATGTATAAATTAAAGTAATTAAATATAATATAATTTTTTAAAAGTTAAACCGTATAGAAATAGTGAATTAATTCAAGGTGATGTGGCATAGTAGAACCTATTTAAATGGAGTTCACCGTTAGAGTACAAAATGAATGAGTTTCTTCGAGATGATGTGGCATAGTGGACCCCATATAAGGAATCCATTTTGAGTTTACGTTAGAGATGCTATTAATTTCTAAGTTGAATGAATTGTTTCAATGTAAATTTAATACAATCATTTTAATAAAGGACATTTTACTAATTATAACTATTTTTTTCATATGAATAAAGTCAAAGTATTGCTATTCATTAAGTAAATGTAGGCAAAATAATACAATTAAGTGAAATTCATTCAAATTATAATTTATATCCTTATATTTTATGGGTTACACCGATCCGAGTAATGAAATGAACTAGTCCTTTTATCTCTATAAATGAACCAACTCTAACCACACCACTTGATTTGAGCTAGCAGTCCTACAAAATCACTCACGCCTCTGTCAAATACAACTCTTACACAAACACCAAAGGAAAGGAACCATCGCACACCAAACCAGACAAATGCGTATCTTGTTCGCCTTGTTTTTCAACAACTGCTCGTGTTGTGATAAAGAAGTATCTATTTTTTTAGACTTAAAAGGGTTAATGTGGAGAAAACATAAAATATTACTATAATTTTTTTTTAAATAAATAATATCAAAAATATTATTTACTGATTTGGAGTTACATCAATCATATACATCACATGAGCTTTTTATAAAAAAAATCAGTTTTTTTTTTAAATAAAGTAGAATAAAACCTTAAATAATGATTTAAAAAATAGATTAATTACAGCTGTTATTTTGTCAGTATATTATTTTATTGCATGTGAAAAAACATTTAAGGAATAATTAAAGTACTTTTTGTATATAACAGAAAAGTACGTAGTTGTTGAATTAATTGCAAATTCCAGCTTGGAGGAGAGTTTCTTTTCGAGAAAGGGACTAGTGTATGGGGTTTGGACAAAAAGAGAACTTTTTTAAGAAAAATGTTTGTTCTATACCATGTAGTAGGATATCTATTTCGAAAGAGAAAAATATAAAAAAAAATAATTTAATAAGTATAATAAACAAAAATAAAATAAGATATTTAAATAAACACATAAAGATTTAAACTTTATGTTTCATTATTATTTTTTCTCGCTTTAAATTTATCTTATTAAAAACAAAAACTGTTTTTCCGAGGGCACACATAATACTACTACTAGTACTACTTGTGTTAGAAACTGTCGGTGGGTAACGCAAACTACTATAATAGCCTCGTATAAAATATTTCAAATTTCACGTGTTCATACTTTTTACGTTGAAATTTGTTTATGATTAATGTGACATAATCATACTATATGGAGGAGTGAATGTTTTTGCATGGACCGTGTTAGAAAAAGTTAGAGTTGTACGTATAACTACTCTATTATTTCCCGTAATAGGAGAATATGAATGCGTTTATTTACATTTAAATAAAAATAACTTTTAATTTAAAAATTTAAAGATTATGTTTTAGAAATTTATTTAAAAATAGTATTTAATTTTATTTTATTTTATTAAGAAATTACGATTTTTAATTTTTAACTAAAAAATCATTATTTTAACAAAATAATTTTTAAAAAAAAAACACTATTTAAATAATAAAAAAATATATCTCCATTAAATTAACCAATATTATGTATTAGAAGAAATGAAATAACACATACTAGTAATTGATAGTTATGGCCATGCACAAGACATTAAAAAATGAAAAAAAAAACAACACAATTAATTAATTGAATCCTTCGTATTCAAAATAAAAATGCAAACAATTTGAGGGAAATAGAAGGCATTGAAAGTACTCATGTTTTTATGCTTTTGGTAACTTAATTTTTTAAAATTGAATAAAATGGAAATGAAAAGAAAGAAAGAAAAATACATTTAATTGTTCTTGCCTTCTCCTCCATCATTTTCCACGTAAGCTTTTTTCCTTCTATGAGCCATCGCAAACAAACAAACAAGAAAAAAAGACGCAGCATAAATCCCGTGAACCTTCCAACTACTCTTAGGCGGTTGTCGCAAAACCACTTTATGAAACACCGTCACATAATAATGAAGGCCAACACAAAAGCCCACAAATATCTGGGCCAAGCCCAAAAACTTCGACCCCAGCCCACATTCAGTTGAAAACACAAGAACAAGGTACATGACGAGTAACAGTAGATAGAAAACATATGCGAGAGTTTGAAGAACCTGAAAGCATATATACGTGGACTGCGAAGTAGAGAATAGAAACTTCAAGGGTTCAATTCCAGTCATTAATGTTGAGATGCATAGAATTGTGAAGTAAATTGAGAGGTAAACTTGGATGAAGATTAAGATCTTTTGAAGTGAGAAATAGGTTTTGATTTTGTTGCAAAGGAGAGATACTAAGAAAAGAGGTATTAATACGAAAAAAGATGAAACTATGGTTGCTATGGTGGGCGCGTATTTTTTGCCAACGTAGGGTTTGAACCCTTTTGTCATTTCGTTGTTTGCTTTTGTAATGTATGCTTTGGAGGTTGTTGAGATTCGTTCTAGGTCTGGGATGAGTGTGCGGTGAAATTTGTTTGGTAGATCTTTGAATTCCGAAACCAAATCGTCTTCTTCGTCGTCTTCATCTTGTTGTTGTTTCAATGTCCAACTGGGTGATGGTTGTTTCTTTGGTTTAGTGTTTGTCTCGTGAGTCTGAGGTTTTGTTTGCTTGTTGTTATTTTTGTCTTTTGTGGTGGCGGTGGTTTTTGTAGTTTTGTTTGTTGATTTCATGAGATCAAATGGTTTTTTGGTTGAAGTGGAAAATGAGGTTTGTTTTGATGGGTTTGATGTGGAGTTCAGCTTCTTGAACTTGGTGGTGGAATTGGAGCTAACATTGGTTTGGTTTTTGGAGGAATTAAGGTTGCTTTGGAATTTGGAAGAATTAAGGTTATTGGATTTGACGGTTTTGGTGGAATTGTTACTGGATTTGATGGTTTTTGTTTGATTTTTTATCGGAATGGTGTTGGATTTGATAGGTTTGGTTTGGTTTTTGGAAGAGAAACTATTGGGCTTGCTTAGTTTGGTTTGATTTTTGGTGAATTGTGCGGTGGTTTTCTTCTTCAAAGGTTGTCCTTCTGTTTCTACCTCTAGCATTCTTCTTGTACTAATAGACAATTGTGTGTTGGGCTTGAGTTGATGTTCGGACCAGTAGGAACAAGATGAAAGAGAGACAAAGAGAAATAGAAGAATAGAGAGTAGGAGTACCTTTGTGTAGCACAAGTAGATTAGACGAGCCATGAGTATTCTGGCTTCCTTCAAGAGCTACAGGGTTGCGGCTCCTTGAAGATCTAGCGAAGGGGGAGTGTAATAGAGTAGTGAAGTGTTTTATTGTACTATGCAATTTGAACTTGTTTAAGAGAAGAGAAACAAATTTTGAGTGGAAGTATGTGCTGCCAAAGTAGCAAGAGCATGTGGTGCATAAATGGATGGATACTTGTCAATTAAGTCGTGAGGCATAAATGGATACTTGTCATTGTAAGCATTATTTCAATAGTACTTAATCAATGAAAGTATCTCTATAGCTCCTCGATCTCTTGTTTTTGTGAGATCCACACTTTAAATTAATGAATTAATAATAAATAAATAAATAAAATATAAGGACGCAGAGTTATTAAGTAATGAGATCTACTTAGTAAATTGGTTAGAGTTACAGACTAATATTGAAAAAATAAAAAAAAAGTAAGCACTACTATGATTAATGATATGAGAGGCGCTACATGGAAGATAATTGGAGGGAGTAGACGTTATCACATGGCTTACGGAGACATTGTACCTTTTCCGCTTTTGGGACCCACTTCTATTGCGGACTCACTTGTTTTATCCTATTCAGTGTGAAGAGAGTATGATGCACCGAAACTTCTTCACTGTGGATGCCATTTTCATACATGCCGTATGAACAGTTAAATCTTCCGATTGTATATAACGGTACACAGGTAGACCCATTTCAAATAATGTGGTGAATATTGATGTCAGGATAGTTATTGATATGGCAATGGAATACGATGCGATCTAATTAATGCACCGCTGATGCAGCAGGATATATAAACTATGAAAAGAAATGTATCTAATCCTCCTAAAACTGTGCACAATGTTATTTACACCGAGACCGTATTTTACAGAATCTAAGTCAACTTTTACTTGAACCAACGTAATATCAGTAAATCGATAATAATTTGAAGCTAGTTTTTCATTTGCATTACACATAATAATATAAGGTAAATTTTATCTTTAAAAAATGGTGACTAATTAAAAACAAATGTCCTACCTGGACAACAAAATTTTCTGATCATTAATATCATCCAAAATATAATCTTCTGTTGTGCCATCTTCCACCTCTAGTTGTTCCATCTCTGGTTCAACTAATGCAACCATTCTCGCATGCTCCCTATCCATCGGGTACGTGCAATTGCAGTATAAAGTGCCTTAGCAAGTGAAACAACATTTTCCCTATCAGTTTCAATCTCAACAGAATTCGAAGTCCCTCTCGGAATTCGTTTATAACCGTAAAGACGCTGAGCCAAAACACCAACAATAGATCGATCCAAAGCATAAATTGCAGTTCGGGACTTTCCAGGGACTATTTCTGCAAATATTGGATCATTAGTTGCTGCAGCATTCCAATAACTTATTAATCCCATGATTACTAAAACCAAACCATGAATTAAGGGCGTCTAAAATAGCTGCTAGAGGAATAGTTGAACCAGCGCTTATTTGTGACAAAATTACCCTCCCTGTTTTGGGTAAACTTAGAGATAAAAAATCCCCAAACCACCCTCCAAACAGAGCCCCAAATGAAGCTGAAATTACAAATAGGGTCCAAAGAAACGCTGTTGTGGCATGAGTGAGAGTGAAGCCTATTAATTCTAACCAAAGAGTGGTAAATGACAAACTTGACCCTCGGAATGATCCAAATACTCCTTGAGCTACAATTATTTGAAACGATGGAATTTTCATAACTGACTTCGCTTCTTTAATTAAATATTTTACTTCAGAATAAAAGGACTTGTTTTGAGTTTGGTCATATAATATAATGTACTAGCTTTGTTGTTTGGAAAGTGTGGATCATTAGCGAAGATGCGTACTAATATACCAACTATAACACTCACCAATGCAACAATTAATATGAAAAGCTATTCTCCAACCGGGTATGCCAAAGATTGATGTTGAAGCTAGTAGTACTGAGAAGAGATTGCCAATGATGCTTCCTAGGTTTCCTGTTAGTTGAAGCCAACCAGATGCCATGCCACGGTTGCTGCCAATTGTCGAGTCAGCAACTAGGGATTGAATTGCTGGAATTACAATGGCTAGTCCTATGCAATTTAAACCTCTTGATAGACAGTATGAAGAAAAAAAAAATATTGAAGTGCCGATGACTTCTATGAGAAAATGATACAAAAGATTAGAAACACTTACTTGCATAAAATATTGAAGGAAGTGAGTAGTGACAAAAAATTCATAAATGTCATATATTTTTTTTTTTAGTTTCACACAATTGATACATAATTGATAAGTTGAAAAAGTTTCAATTCTCACAAGTTACACAATTCAATTAAATAAAATATATATATATTTTTTACTATTTGCATATATATCGAAAATTCTCTTCTTAAAAAATGCATTAATTTTCTTATGTTCAAACACTATATTACTATTAAAAAAAATACACAAATTAATTAAAATAATTCACAATTAACAACAAACTCTAAAGTAGACAACTAACTGGGAGACAAAGCTTAATATTTAAGAACAGAAAATGAAATTAAGTAGAGAATTCTAATATGCTGGACTATTGATGTTCAAGAGGCCAAACTTGAATATAAGATTATAAAAAAGAGATGTGGTTAAAGGCTTGGTGAATATATCAATTATCTTTACAGAAGAAGGCACATGAAATAGTTTGATTAGACATTGATTGACCTTCTCTCTAATAAGATGACAATCAATCTCAATATATTTAATCCAGTTCATGAAATGTAGGGTTGTGAGTCAAAGAAATTGCATATTTGTTATCACAAAACGTAGAAGCAAGGGAAGATTGTTGAATTTCCAGATCCTTTAGCAAATAATTCATCCACTGCAGTTCACATGTGAGGTTGGCCAATGCCCTATATATTGCATTTGAGCTAGACTATGACATATTAACTGTTTCTTAGACTTCTATGAGATAAGAGAACTGCCCAAGAAAACGCATAATCATATGACTCATCTACGAGTGGAAGGGCATGATGCCTAATCTGAATATGAAAATCTAGAAATTGTAAATTAGAATCAACAGAAAAAAAATGCCTTTTGAATAAGAAGATTTTAAATCACGACCATAATCATTATTAGAAACTTGTAATGTCAATGATTGTTTGTCGTTGGAACTTTCCATAATCTGAGGAAGGTTCAATTGTCATTCTTGACCAAGAACAAGGGAAATAGTTTTGTCAAGAGAATGGATGAGTTCAATGAGCATGACGAAGAATGCACATTATAGTGCATAACTTGATGACTTTATCTTGATCCTTATATGTGCGAAGATTCGTTGCAGCACCACACGTGCAGGTAATCGCACAAGTGCAATCACGAGTTGGACGAAAATTTTCAATCCCCTCCCACATTGATGTCAATTGAGTAATGTAATAGGACATATCAAGGTTACCTTGTTGAAATATAGTCAAATTATCTTGAACATAAGAGATTCAGAAGATATCCCATTGAAAAAAAGTTGATCAAGAATCATCCATACAAAAGCAGCTTTGTCAATCCAAAGGACGAATTTGTGAATACTTTCAAAAGTTGAACATTAAAGCCATGAAAAAACCATACCATTTTGCGATGGTTGGAGAAAATAACCATTGATGAATTTGAATTTATTCTTTGATATGAGAGTAACCTTCATCGTCCTATGAATGAATATGTTCTGTCTTTGTGCTCATGTCTCTTCGGAGTGAGACAACCAAATGGTGTTTTGGAGAGATGCAGTGTTTGGTTAAGACTTAGACAATGTATGTGGCTCAAAACATTCCGAAACAGTTCTGAGTTGACTATTTGACTATAAATTAGATAGACATTTGCTCTTTCATTTTAATTTTAATCCCTTAAGTCCAGTAAAGTTTTAAGTTGCAGATATTGGAATTAAATGAAGTCAAACAAATTCACTTTCATTGCTTAAATCTAATTTAAATGAGTTGTTTTACTACTCCTATTGGTATTGGTGGTTTGCTGATTCACAACTTTTGTCCATTATTCCTTATAAAATTTTCCATAAAATTTGCACCGACCAAATTTATGAATTTTAGGGTATCTCATATAGAGAAGAAAATATTTATAAATTATGCGGATAGAATAGCCAGTACTAGTATTGATTTAACTAGTTCTACTTTCATTATGTTGATAAATTATGCTAATAGATTAGCTACTATTGATTTTACTAGGTTCTCACAATCTAGTTGAGATCATTGGTTGGAACAATAATGCCTTTGTTTTTCAAATGATTACAATTCAACAGAAACTATAATATTTCAGGCCAATATCATGCTATCCTAAATGAAGCTAGCACATCGAAGTCTACATAATATTTTGATATAAATGAAATATTCCCATCAAAGACACAAGTTATCTCATCATTAATTTAAAAGATGATATGATATGTTCATAAAAGTAATGACCATTCATTTCCTATTTGTGATTATACAGCAAATATCAGTATAACCCTTGAACTGAAATTGATATTGAGATCACGGCATTCGAATTTTAGTTCCTCGAAGTGAATAAAAAATTACGTCTTTGTAATTGAGATTTTCAAAAAATCATTTTCAATTTTGTCAAAAAAAAAATCAAAATAAGACTATTTAATTTATTATGTGAATTAATAGATTTTAGCAATTTTAATTTAAAAAAACTTTTATGTTATTCTTTAAGAATTAAGATGTACATACATTAGGAAAACAAATAATATCTTTAAATAACTCAATTTTATATAGTTTGATTGTGATTCATCGAATAACTTCTAATTCTTCATAGAAAATTTTGTCATTAAAATTAAAGCAATTATTGTACTTTCGTAAGTTTCAAGATGTTTACTATATATTTTTAAGTTAGTTATCAATTAATATACTAATCCTTAATACTAGACAATTAAAAATATTCTCTTATACAATATGCTATACAACTCAAATCTTCTATTAGGTGAAAAAATTGTTAATTTTTTATTTGAATATAATTTTAATTATATATTGTTTATGTATAGAATTTAGACTGGTACGACTATGTTCCATGAAACTGAGTTTGATTTGGATTAGATGTAATTACCATACACAAGTAATAATAGAAAAAGAAAATCACTTGTTTACTATGTATCATGTTACAAATAAAATAATCATTAAAAAATTTAATAATACACCAAAGGTGTAGCCTAAGTGCTCCTTTGGGGCAGAAAAGGATTTAAAAAGCCATAACATGAATTCATTATGCCATGAGACTTTTGAATCATTAAGAATCTGTCTAAAATCAAGGGATGAACATTGTATAAATCGTTTTTCAGAGTCATATAAGAGATCCCTCGTGTTTGTGTGATTACGTATCAGAACAAAAAAAAAACTATATAAGTTCCCCATGATATCATAAAACTCATCAAAAGGCTAGAATTGTCCACTGAGGCTCCACAATTCCTTGCAAATGTGAACTATGACAGCAAAACTTTCTCATCATTGTCATCTAAGTCTATGTTCTCTTCTCTTGAATAATCTACATGATCAATCTTGCTACTTTCTTTGCCATTCAGTCCATTTGATTCTAAAACATGAATTTCACAATATTCTTCTCTTGTGCAATCTTCCACATCTAGTTGCTGCATTTCTGATTCCTCTAATGCAACCATTCTCGCTCGCTCTCTGTCTCTCGGGTACGTGCAGTAAAGTAATGAGTAGATGATAACGCAGAGTGTCATAGGAATTACAAAAGCTGTACAAAGTGCCTTGGCGAGTGATGCAGCATTTTCCCTATCAGTTTCAATTTCAACAGAATCAGAGGATCCTTTTGGAACTGGTCTATAACCATAAACATGCTGTGCCAATAATCCAACAAAAGGAGGAGCAAATGACTGCAATATAGACTCAAAAGATTGATCCAAAGCATATATAGCTGTTCGCGACTTCTCAGGAACTATTTCTGCAAATATTGGACTGTCCACACAGTTAAATGTGGAAAGAAAAAAACACTAATTAGTGACAAGCATATGATCAATATTCAAGAATACCTTTGTTCCAATTTATTAGCCAAAAAATTGTCTCTAAATATAACATTCATTTCAAATTCCTTAATATATTATTATTTTTTCCAAATATACCCTTAATTAATAACACTAAGTCTCCTGGAAGATGAAAACTCAGAATTGTATGTGTTGATATACAGAATGATAATTTAGGAAAATTCATACACAAAATATACACATTAAATAAGCTACCTACTTGTATATGTGAAAAGTGTCAAACAAGATTATAAAAAGCGATGGAGGAAGGAGGTAGTAGTTGTTAGTTTGAATTTTCATACTTGTTAGTTGCTGGAGCATTCCAGGCTGTAGCAAATCCCATGATGACTAAAACAAGACCATGCATGAAGGCGGTGGATGGATCATCAGGCAGTGATAAAAGCAGAATGGCAGATAAAGGAATAGCTGAACCAGCACTTATTTGTGACAGCATTATTCTCCCAGTGTTTGGTAACCTTAGTGATAAAAAATCTCCAAACCATCCTCCAAACAGAGCCCCAAATGAAGCAGAAACTATAAATAAGGTCCAAAGAATTGCTGTTGTTCCATGGGAGAAGCCTATTAGTTCTAACCAAAGAGTGGCAAATGACAAACCAGACCATGGGAATGATCCAAATACTCCCTGAGCCACAATTATCTGAAATGATGGAATTTTTATAACTGCATTTGCTTCTTTTAATAGATCTTTCATTTCATAATAAAAGGGCTTGTTTGGAGTTTGATAGGCAGCTTTGTTGTTCGAAAAGTGTGGATCATTAGCGAAAATGCGTACTAATATACCAACTATAACACTAATCAGTGCAACCAGATGAAAAGCTATTCTCCAACCAGATATGCCAAAGATTGATGTTGAGGCTAGTAGTACAGAGAAGAGACCACCAATAATGCTTCCAAGGTTTCCTGTTAGTTGAAGCCACCCAAAAGCCACACCACGATTGCTATCAATGGTGGAGTCAGCAACTAAGGATTGAATTGCTGGAATAACAATGGCGAGTCCAATGCCATTTAAGCCTCTTGAGATTGCCACCTGATGAAGTAGGAGTTCACAAAACACGAATGAGAAAGAAAAACAATGATTGTCTTCAACTTCTTGGAGGGTAGAAATTAACAGCCAAGAGAGAAAAACA
This sequence comes from Cicer bijugum, assembly GCA_037974875.1. Classification (NCBI taxonomy): domain Eukaryota; kingdom Viridiplantae; phylum Streptophyta; class Magnoliopsida; order Fabales; family Fabaceae; genus Cicer; species Cicer bijugum. The sequence continues at coordinate 6,214,949 of JBBPBT010000036.1, forward strand.
AAGAAAGTAATAAATATGATGTGAATAATGTGATAAAAAAATTGCCAATGGAAAGGTCTAAAAAAACAGATCCTTAAGTAACTGAATTATAAGAACTTCGTAAACTCAAATAAATGAATAACTAATAGTAATAATAGACTAATAATATTAGTGTGTCTATGTTATTCTTTTAAGCAACCTGTACTTGTTTTCCTTATAATTAATGATAAGGAGATCGAGAGATTTACTTGCATTGTCTTTTTAGTTTTTTCAAAATCAAGTAAATATAAAAAAGAGACTTCATTAACTATCTTCCTTTCCATTGTGAAAAAAGAAAAACAAAGGGACTTTAATTTTTTTTATAAACCAAAGGTCTCCCAGCACGCAACAACGGACACTACTTCTTCGAGGTAACTTAGATCAATTTAAGGGGTTGACATCTCAAGAAATATGTTTTTACATGTGCATTGGTAAGAGATTGAACCCGGACTAAATAGTTAAGGATCCAATCATCTACCACTTGTGCCACACCATGTTGGTTTTGTAACTATCAGTTGACTTTGTACCAAAATTGCATGTGGTCGGTCATTCAAACAAGTACAGATTTACTGAAACAACCCAAACAGTACTAATGAAAACAAAGGTGACAGTGAAAGGAGAGGTAAGAACCTGTAAGAAGGTGGAGGAGATGGCAACCAGGAAAGTGGCAGCAGCCCAGAGAAAAGCACCTAGAGCTATAACATGTGCACGATTGTGTCGTGTGGCGAGGTAAGCGGCGAGAGGGTAACACAATGATTGAACAAGTGATCGGTAAAGAGTGAGAGAACCTAACGCAGTTGGGTTAGCATTGAGTTCAGCACCAACCTCTTTGTATACTCCTGGCAACAATGACTCATCAGCCCTCTGCATAATACCTGCCAGATTCACCAGCACCAGTGTCACCGTCTCTGCCTTCATCTTCATCTTCCGTTAAATTAATAAATAACTGTTCCAATTACCACTTTGTATGTTCAGTGGAAATGGTGATGGCAGCAAACGGGAACCCAACTGCTGCATACTGGAGATGGCTTTGGACAGTCAACGCTATTTGCTTTTGTTGCCTCAATATGTGCAAGCGTCCTTCTGTATATACAAAAATCCTGCTATCCCATGTGCAAATGTATGTGATATGTGAATATAATAAGTATAACTATAAAATACAACAAGTTGGTTAATTTGAAAAATAACAAGTTGATCCCTTACAACCCAACCAACCGCCATCTTATTATTATTTTTTATCATTTCTAGCATAAGGGGTCAAAAAATGATGCCGCATTGGTTATATCTGATTTTTTTCTTTTAGGTATTTAACTCTTTAAATCTTAATGAGAATGTATCATGCTTTGAAATTACAGTATATTTGTTCCAAAATTTATACGAGAAAATGCTTTTCTCGACACTTCACGTCTTCAAGTAACAAACTTCTTGACACGTCCGGTAAATTTTTATAAATATAATAATAATAATAATAATAATAATTAACTAATAATAATAAATAAAACAAAATAACCCCATTGATTCTCTCTCTCTTTCCATCTCACTCCCTCATTTTCTCATTTTTCTCTCTCTCCTTCTCCCTCTCGGCACACTCCCTTCCCTTTCCTCATAATTTCTCAAGTTCTTGGATAAAATTCTTGGGGTTAGGGTTTGTGTTCTAAGGAAAGAAAAAGGGTACCCATCTTTTGAGAGCTGTTGATTGAGACTCATTGAGGTAAATGTCCAACTCTAATCCTAGTATAAATTTATAGAAAAATGTAGCTTTGTTTAAAAACCTTATTTTATGCTCAGAGTAGATTTAGATGATTTTTAGGGTTTTCTAGAGTTAGTTAAATTTTAGAATAGATTTTTCTAAAGGCTTGGAAATATTCTTGATACCCAGATTTGTCCGCTGAGATCCTGCCGGCTACTCTGAGAGTTGTTAGAGAGCAAAGTTAGACGATTCTCCATAGCTGTGAGTTGACGACGATCATCGTCATATATTTTTATACTGCTATTATTATTATTATTTTACTTGTTTTCTATATTAAATTATTTATTGAAAATTTTGGGAAACACAACCTTTGAATTTTATCTCAATTTCGTCAATTATTTAATTTAATGGTCTTTGCTATATAATATGTTATTTGTTGGATTTACGTATGAGTTAAAGTATTTAAATATTTATTTGTTATGCTATTGAATATATTTTTCATGAATTTCGATGAAATGATTTTAAACGCGTGTTTTGGAAATCGTTGTTGTAATTAATAAATCGTTAACTGCGTTAGGTGCACCTAGTTATCTCGTTGTGATTAGAGAGGGTTACCCGTTAGATGGAGCCGCCCCTATGAGAAATATTGTCCGTAGGAGGAAAGGGCTATCAACAAGATGTAAGCTCCCTAATTGATACGTGATGATGCGTTGCGGGAATTGAGAGGAGAGGGCCATCCGTTAGATGGAGCCGCCCCTAAGGGAACGGCCACCCTTAGGAGGAAAGGGCTATCAATGAGATAAAGCCGCCTCTTGGTTCTGAAAATTTGTATTGTTACTTGTTTGATTTTTATGAGGATTTTAAGGTTGTTCATTTGGATTTCGTTTCGTTATTCACTGGATTTTTAATATTTTTGTCAAGCAATTAAACAATTACTCGTGCCTTTTGTGTTTCCCTTCCAATTGATGATGGTTGTTGTCTCCTCACTAAGTCTTTGTGACTTACTCGTTATGTTGCTTATTTTTTTTCAAATTCGCAAGCAGCTGAGTAGGAATCTATTAGTTGATTCAAGTCTCAACATACTTCTTTTTGGTAGGCCTCTTTGATCGAGGACCATTTTTGTAACAGTTGTTGAGTCTATGTAATTTGCAGCTATTTTGGAGTTTAGAGAGTCTATTTAGTTTGTTGGAAAGGGTATTAAGAAACTTGATTATGTTATTTGAATTGTGACTGGATTGAGAGTTTGACAGGGATTTCATAAATTTGGAAATGTTGAATTTACAGAGGAGACTCTGTCGAAATTTCGAGTAAAAGTATACGTATTTTTTTTGAAATGGTTAGAGAACGGTTTAGTTATTTAATTGTTGAGTTAATTGATAGGCTTGCCAGGCTAGGAGTATAGCTTGTGCGCCGGTCACGACATTTAAATTTCGGGTCGTGACACTTCTTTTTTTGATGTACAATAACTCAATAAGGACCAAAAACAAAAAAGCTATACAAGTTAATAGAACTCATCAAATAACAGGATTTTTCAATTGAACATTAACTACCGGGACAGCAAAACTTTCTCATCATTGTCATCTAAGTCTATGTTCTCTTCACTTGGATAATCTATACGATCAATCTTACTATTACTTTCTTTACCATTCAGCTAATTTGATTCTAAAACATGAATTTCACATTATTCTTCTCTTGTGCAATCTTCCACCTCTAGTTGCTGCATTTCTGATTCCTCTAATGCAACCATTCTTGCTCGCATTCTCGCATTCTGTCTCTCGGGTATGTGCAGTAAAGAAATGATTAGATGAAGCAGCAAATTGCAATAGGAATACCAATTGCAGTATAAAGTACCTTGGCAAGTGATACAGCATTTTCCCTATCTGTTTCAATCGCAATGGAGTTCGATGATCCTTTTGGAATTGGTTTATAACCATAAGCATGTTGAGCCAAAACTCCAACAACAGGTGGAGCGAAGGATGCCAATATAGATTCAAAAGATTGATCCAAAGCATATATAGCCGTCCGGGATTTCTCAGGGACTATTTCTGCAAATATTGGACTGTCCAGTGTTCAGTGTTAAATTTCAATGAAAACTGAACAAACTGCATATGACCAGTAGTTATTGGCTATGCTTGAATGACTTAATTGTGTTACATAAATCTAAATATTCATCACTTATAAATGCCCTATGCACATAAATTAGCAGCATCAAAATCTCTACAATGAGAGAAAACCATAGATGTCTTCTGTATGTGAAAAACTTAGAACAAGGATAAAGCAGAATCCCCATTCAGGGCAACTTTATGCAATGTATGCAAACTTTTCATTTGTAAAAAGTTTGCTAGGAGATTTATATGAGAGTTGGCAGAGTTAAAATTTGAATATGCAACCATTCTTCTGATTATGTATGTGCATACAACATCAACAATTGACTTGTTTATCAACGGAACGGTTGATATTACTCACTTTAAAGGAGAGCAATTGCAATGAGTCTCTGTTGTATACTAAAGCTCACTAAATCGTATTAATTCTAAAACAAAAGAAAACAAACAAGAACGTCCGCCGAGACGTACTTATTAGTTGCGGCACCATTCCACGATATGCACAATTCTATGATGAATAGAATCTAACCATGCATGAAGGCAGTGGATGGATCGTCAGGCAATGCCAACAACAAAGTTGCTGCTAGAGGAACGGCCGAACCAGAGCTTATTTGTGATAACATTACCCGTCCAGAATTCGGTAACCTTTGGGATAGATAAATTATCACCCATCCATCCTCCAAACAGACCCTCAAATGAAACAACTATAAATAAGGACCAAAGCAATGCTGTTTTTTTTTTTTTAACAAGTCAAAAATAAATATATTCAAGAAATGTTCTAAACACAAAAAGTGTTTAGTGTAAGAGCAAAATAAATTTTACAATGTTTCTATTGTATGACCAAAACAAAACAGAAATACAAATTAAATTACTCAACAATAACTAAAACAATTAACCGATACCAATGCACTCTAAGGATTGAGTGCACTATTGATTGTATTCATAACAAAATTCTTTTACATGCAATTTGATTTACCTCCATGTTAAAAGTTCGGCCGCTCAACAATAAGATTTGCATTCAAAACATGTGAACGAAAAATCTTCTCATTTTTTTATTTTCAAATTGTCCACATCACCGCAAACCAAACTAAATTAATTATTTGACGCATCACACTATCGCATGAAAAAAGACCATCAAATTGATTAGTGTGGTTGATTGCATACTTATGAAATATATCAAATAGTCCAAACCAATTCAAAACATCATACACACGGATCCAAAAAGAGGATATACAAAGAACAAATGATCGACTCTTTCAATTTCCTTATAACCTGCTACACATTGTTGATCTTCCCCAGAAATGATTCATCGATGGCTAACATTCATTTGCAAGTTAGTGTATCTGATAAGTGGTCATGGAACAATACGAAAGGAGGATCATATTCGGTAAATTAGACATGTTCTGTATTACGGAGGCGTTTATTGCTAGTGTCAACGTACCTTCATTTCAAGACCTTATGTGGCATCCTTTTGTCTAAACAAAAATATTATTATTTGTGTGGAGGTTGTTTCAAGATAGGTAAGCAATTTTGTTGTCATGTGGGAAAAGCCTATAACTTCTAACCAAAGAGTGGCAAATGACAAGGCAGAGCAAGGAAATGATCCAGAGACACCCTGAGCAACAATTATTTGAAATGATGGAATTTTCATAACAAACTTTGCTTCTTTGATTAGATCTTTCATTTCAGAATAAAAGGAGTTGTTTGGAGGTTGATATGTTTTAGCTCTTTAGTCGTTCTTTGAAAAGTGTGGATCATTAGCGAAGACTCGTACTAATATACCAACTATAACACTAATCAAAACCAGATGAAAAGCTATTCTCCAACCCAACCAGGTATGCCAAAGATTGATGCTGAGGTTAGTAGTACAGAAAAGAAACTACCAATAATGCTTCCAAGGTTTCGTGTTAGTTGCAGCCACCCAAAAGCCACACCACGATTGCTATCAACAGTGGAGTCAGCAATTAAGGACTGAATTGCTGGTGTAACAATGGCAAGTCCAATCCCATTTAAACCTCTGGAAATTGCCACCTAATAATCCATATAAAGCAACAAATAGGAGTTAGAGAACATGGGGAGTCATTAATACATATTTTTTTGGATAGAAAACCATCGTTTGGCACCCGAATGACTCCACCTAATATCTTCACAAGCTTTGATATATCCTTTGGATCGGCTATAAGACTAATCTGCAGTCGGGTAATTTTGGTGTAATTCATCATTTAATAACAAACACTACATAAAGGGCATGTGTAACTTAATTTATAAATATTTGCATTGACTTACCAATGAATAATTTTCTGAAATAAGGGAAAAATAGAAACAGTAGAAGTGAGGACGAAATGGCAACGAGGAAAGTGGCGGCAGCCCAAAGAAAAGAAAAGTGTGTGAGAGCAGCACCGAATGCTTTGTACACTCCTAGTCCTGGAAGTAATGATTCATAGGCTCTCTCCATAAATGTCTGCCAGATTAACTAGCACCAATGTCACTGTTTCAGATATCATCTATCTTTATTGTCTTTTGTTTTCTGTGAATGGATTTTGTTCTGTGTTGAGTGTTTACCAGTACACAAAAAGATAGGAATACATGGAAACGCTGGAGGGAACAGAGTTGCCTAATGGTAATGCAAGAGAGGTTGACTTGGATCATTCGGTTGCTACTGTGTTTCTAACTTAAAAAAAAACAAATTTGCTAACACTACAACAATTATTGATTTAATGATTGTAATTAATTAAATCACAATGTATAAAAAAACAATTTTTTTTAATTAAAAATATCATTTTATTCAAATTAATAGGATATAAAATAGAAAAAAAAAACATACAAACTTAATATATAATTGACATCAAAAGTTTATTTCTTTTGTATTTCTTTAGTTTACGTTTTATATAAATACAAATATACTAACATTTGATATATTAATTTTTAAAATATTTTTATTTTATTTTATTTAATCTAATCTTCGTTAAATTATAATTATCTTATCAGTCAAACAAAAATTCAATTAACAAAATAATGTAGATAAAGATAAAAGATCAAGCTAGAGAATTGAGGTACCAAAATGGTGATTAACTTTTGTTTTTGTGTAAACAACACATCCTTAAAATATATAT
>JBBPBT010000036.1:6291487-6302297 GCA_037974875.1 Cicer bijugum
AATGATCTAGGATTTTTTTTTAATATTCCAATTTATAAAATAAATTATTAATATATTTCCTTTTAAAATATATTTATTAAATTATCTTTTTCTTTTATTTATTTAAAAATCATTATTTGTAAATATGACTTCGTTAAGAAAAAATGATTTTTTAAGGATTATTTATTAATAACTCATTTAAAAAAGAATATTAATATATTTCCTTTAAAATATATTTATTAAATTACCTTTTTTTATTTACTTATAAATTATTATTTGTAAAGATAATTTCGTCAAGGAAGAATGATTTTTTAAGAATTTATTTTTTTTAATCATACCAAAACGTCTTTTGGAATTATTATTTTCTAAAGATATATCAAAATTAAAAATGACAATATTTAGAAAATTAAAAAGAGAAAAGAAAAAAAAAAGTAAATACTTGAAGTATATTCGAACATGTATATTTAAGAGGAATTGAAATTGAGAAGAAAATAAAAGAAAATAGAAAAGTCAGAAAACGAAGATTGATCTTCGTAGTCTGAAGATTGATCTTGGTTTTGTATCGGATTGATCTTGGCTTTTATAGAAGCAGTTTTCTGATTTAGTTCAACAAATTAAACCAACTTCTAATTATACCCTAACTAACTTCTAACTACATTTTAACTAACTAATTATAATTATTTTGAATTACATTTAACAAAGTAGTCATCATTATCTACTTATATTGATATATTTTTCTTAAATTGAATTATTAAAATAGAAAACCCAATAATCTATATATTATAATTCAAGGGTTTTAGAACACTACCTGGAGTTTTACGTGGTTGCCATGCATGTGTGGAAGCCGCCTTGGTAAAAAGTTTGATACTTGTGACCAGGATTTATATAAACGAGATAAAGTATCTGAAATAGATAAGGGTGATAAAACAAGTCGAATTTATTAATATGATTTGTTCACTATTTTATATAGATTGAATCGAAGTTTTAAATTCGCATATTTCAATTTTTATTAACTTAACTAAATTAAAAGTTTATAATTGACTTGTGAACTAACCGACTTCAAACTAAAATAGTAAATCTCATACCTCAAAAACTAATAAAGATATAAATTATATGTAGAATAATAAAAATATTAAATAATGTAATTCGTTAAATTAGGATATATATATTTTGATACTCAAAATAGAGAGTTAACCTCTACGGTGATTATTATATATTTTCTAGGTTTTATAATTTCTTTATATATTAATAAACTGGAATTAATAATGATGAATTTGTTTTAATATTTTTTTATATCTACAGTAACTTTGTTTTGTAATTTACTTTGTTAATTAATAATTGTCTTTATAATTTTTTTTAAATATTAAAAAACAAAAAACATTTGTTTTTTGTTAGACTAAACTTATCACAAGATAAACTAAAGAAAGTGATTTGATTTGTTTTGTAATATTTGTAATAGATCCAAATTTAATGCACAAAAATATTTCACAATTAATTATAGTAATCAATCTCAGACATATTAATGTTGAGTTGAAAATAAAAAAATTAAGTAATTCAGTTTCAAATAATTTGAATATAGAATTAAATCGGACGAAGCAGATTAGTAAATGTAATAATGTATGCAACCATTTCTTTATGAATTATTGATTTGGTTAATGGATAGCGAAAGGAACACGTCGGAAGGCGCGTCCAAGAAGTTAATATGTCCGTAGACGCCACGACTCATTAGTTATTGGTTAAAAGCCACGTCATTGTATCGTCAGGGTGTAAACGCCGTTCCGTCACCACCAAAACTTACCATAACTAAAAATTAAAATAAAAAACATAGCTACATTCCAATATGATGATCATATTTGAGAATTGAAGTATTTTTTGAATTGTTACTGTAATTTTACAAGAAATCAGAAAAATGCAAATGCCAACATCAAATTCGAAATTGAACGACAAGTCAGAAACCGAAGCAGAGAGAAGAATCGAGAGACTAATCCTTCACCTAAACCCTAATCCTCAGCTCGTGAGAAACACATGGAACCAAGTGGAGATGGAAACGTGCAGTCGTGGGAAGCTGATCGTAGACGCGATTCCTCTTTCAGGTTACATGAGAGGAAAACACAGAGATATACAAGACAAAGTTTTCGACTACTTCAACGCTAATCCTCACCTTCAAACCCCAGTTGAGATTTCCAAAGATAATCATCGTCAATTATGTATGAATCAGCTTTTGGGTCTTGTTAAAGAAGCTGGAATTAAACCACTTCATTATGTAGTTCATGATCCTGTTAAGTATTTCGCTATTGTTGAAGCCGCTGGTAGTGTTGATATGTCACTTGGAATTAAAATGGGTGTTCAATATAGGTACTTTCATACATTTCTTTCATTTGAGTAATGTCAAATTAATATTATTTTTTTTTTTTTGTTTTGTTTTTTATGAATGGTTTCACTCTATGTAGTCTTTGGGGTGGTTCTGTTCTTAATTTGGGGACGCAGAAGCATAAGGATAAGTACTTTGATGGTATTGACAATTTGGACTACCCTGGTTGTTTTGCTATGACTGAGCTTCACCATGGTAATTTCCTTTCTGCTTATTTTTTTATTGTTTCCTTGCTTAAGTCTTTGATCTTTGCGAACTTACTTGCGATTGAAATAACTTATTTGGGCTTGAGCTTGTACAAGTGTTTAGGATAACCTCTGAAAATAGATTATGAGATGTTTATATGATATATTAAGCTTTTTCAATAAGCTCTTTTAAATAGTTTATGAAAATAATAATTTACAACTTAAATGAAAACAACTTAATCTAGTTTTCTCTTTGATTATAGAAACAACTTATATTTAAATGTCGAGGCAATAAGTATTTGAATTGACTTATTTGAGTTTATCTATTGACTTTTGGGATTGTTTGGGAGAGCTTATGAAAACAACTTGTAGATTATGTGAAAACCGTGTAGTTTATCTATTGGTATAGAAATAGCTTACACATAATCACTTATATGATTAACACGTTTAGTTAATCTACTTATCCAAATGGGATCTTATTTAATAAGCGCTTAATTAAGTTTTCTGAAATATGTCAGGGTACACATCTCTAATCTGCTTGTTACTTCTTTTGTCCATAAAAAGGTTCAAATGTGCAGGGCCTTCAAACTGTTGCCACCTTTGATCCGATCACCGATGAATTTGTCATTGACACTCCAAATGATGGTGCCATCAAATGGTGGATTGGAAACGCGGCGGTGCATGGCAAGTTTGCCACTGTTTTTGCCAGGTTGAAGCTACCTACTTATGACACAAAAGGAGTTTCTGATATGGGTGTTCATGCTTTCATAGTTCCAATAAGGGATATGAAGACCCATCAAACACTTCCCGGAATTGAGATACATGATTGTGGTCATAAAGTTGGTCTTAATGGTGTTGATAATGGAGCTCTGAGATTCCGCTCTGTGAGAATTCCTCGAGACAACCTTCTAAACCGATTTGGAGATGTCTCGCGTGACGGAAAGTACACGAGTAGCCTTCCTTCAGTGAATAAGCGGTTTGGTGCAACTCTTGGGGAACTTGTTGGTGGTAGGGTAGGCCTTGCATATTCTTCTGTAAGTGTCCTCAAGATTTCTGCCACAATTGCCATAAGATATTCTCTACTTCGTCAGCAATTTGGACCTCCAAACCAACCTGAAGTCACTATTCTTGACTACCAGTCTCATCAGCATAAGCTTATGCCCATGCTGGCTTCAACTTATGCATTTCATTTTGCCACTACAAATTTAGTGGAGAAATACGCTCAAATGAAGAAGTCTCATGATGAAGAATTAGTTGCAGATGTTCATGCTCTCTCGGCAGGTCTAAAGTCTTATGTAACATCGTATACCGCAAAGTCACTCAGCATCTGTAGGGAAGCCTGCGGAGGCCATGGTTATGCTGCTGTAAATCGGTTTGGTAGCTTGAGGAATGATCATGACATTTTCCAGACATTTGAAGGAGACAACACAGTTCTTCTTCAACAGGTTATTGCCAAGTCCACATTATATCACTTTTCATAGAGACTTTTATAACCAGACTGTTGATATGCTACAATCTGATGGTGATTATCATCAGAATTCAGCTATTAATTCATGACTGTGCTTGATGCTGCTTTCCGTACTAATCAAACAACTATATTTTTGCATTGTTCTACTATTTATACCTCAGTGTAGACTGTGGAGAATAATGAACAAATCATTAGTGAATGTTTAGCAAATAACAGAGCAATAGAGGATAGCTGCAATTGTTTTGCCCTTACTTTGATTCTAAATACTACTCTAACCTTGATGAATATTTTGCATCTCTTTGTTTGATGGAAGCTGAAATTTTACAACTTTAGAATGTGCATTTTAGTGTGTTTGGTTCTTGTATTCTTTTTATTTCAAGTGAGGTAAGTAATACGTTTTGATTTTCCTTTAAAAATGTAGGTTGCAATTGATCTTTTGAAACAATACCAGAGAAAGTTCAAAGGAGGGACATTGGCAGTGACATGGAACTACTTGAGAGATTCCATGAATACTTATCTGTCGCAGCCAAATCCGGTTACTGCTAGGTGGGAAGGCGAAGACCATCTACGAGATTCTAAATTTCAATTGGATGCTTTCAGAGTGAGTTTTTTCTTGATTCCTTAACTTTGGATTTAATATATTATGTGCTGACACAAACAACTTATTTTGAATTTGAATTTTGCAGTACCGAACATCTAGATTACTTCAAAGTGTTGCTGTACGACTTCGAAAGCACTCAAAATCTCTTGGGGACTTTGGTGCATGGAATAGATGCTTAAATCATCTATTGACACTTGCAGAATCTCATATTGAATCAGTTGTTCTCGCTAAATTCATTGAAGCCGTGCAAAGGTGCTTCCTAGTTCCTAGTATTTGTCAAATTGTATCTCCTTTATCTGCAAAATGTGCACTATTTTAACTTGGCCTATATCTGCATCAGCTGTCCTGATCCAAGCTCTCAAGCTGCTCTCAAGCTTGTATGTGATCTTTATGCGCTGGATCGAATTTGGAATGACATTGGAACTTACCGCAATGTTGACTATGTGGCTCCCAACAAAGCCAAGGTACATACACATTTTACTTTGAAACAAAATTATTACAATCTTTTCGAAATTAACATTTTTCTAACTGCGAAAGAAGGAAAACATGATTTGAGATTAGTGAAATTCTTTTTGTTGGCAATCACTTAATAACCTTTCATAAGCTGCAACAGAAACACTAGTTTTAATCTGAGATTTAGGATGTAGAGCTTACTACTATTGTCAACATTATAATCTTAAATACTGCTTAATGATGTTTTTTGCATTTCACAGGCAATCCACAAACTAGTGGAGTATCTAAGTTTCCAAGTGAGGAATATTGCCAAGGAACTTGTTGATGCGTTCGATCTTCCGGATCATGTAACACGGGCACCTATTGCCAAGCAATCAGGAGCTTACTCTAAGTATACACAATATGTGGGATTCGAATAAAATAAGGGCCCTAAAGAATATGAATATGTACTTTTAGGAATTAATATGAATAATGATGTTAGTTAATTGTTGAAATTGGAGTATAATATATAGTGGTTGCAACTGACCACAGAAACCTATACACAGAGCTCACAATTCACTGTTCAGATAAGCTGATATAACTATAATTGAAATATCAAATATGATGTGTTTATTGGTTGAATATGAAAAACACTAGCTTCAAGATATGCATTAAGTTTTTTTTTCTTTTCCATTAAGAATATATGAAGAGGCATCCTATTACATTGTATTGATTGGAAACTTTTGCTTAGTTTAGGCATATAATTGTTACAAGGACAGAATTGTTATTTCGTATACACTGGTTGCCTGCAATATGCAATTTCACACATTCACACTGATCGAGTTCTGACGGTCAAGATTTCGATGCAAATTTTGGTTTTTCTATGAATATAAATAAACAGTCCGATTTTGATCAAAACAGCCATGTGCTAATTCCTGAACTTCTAAAATCCCTATAAATTACTGTTCTAAGAACTCATTTGCAATAATTATATTCGTCTTTTCATTTGCAATAATTCATCTAATAAATAAAACTAACAGACAGTATTAAATCCTTCTTGTTATGATTCCTAACCAATTGACCTTGGCCAGGACAATCTAACAGTTTCACTGTCCCAAAACAACCAGTGAAGTAGTTACTACAGTTCTACATGGACAATCATTTCACTGTTGCTTAGGCTAGGCATGTTACATGGACAGAATTTTCACTCGTTCCAAAGTAGCATTTATCTTGTTATGCTTTTTTGTTATACATTTTCAGTCGTTCTCTTTCAATATTGATTCTGTTAACTTAATAAAAAATGATTCTGTTAAAGAGAGACTTGTTAGGCATAGTGAAAAATCGTACTAGCAATTTTCTATTACAAAAATAACTTTTTTCCCATCAATTATCCTTAACTCTCCCCTGTTAAGTTACTTTGATCATGGCAGTGCCATTCAATCGTAAACTACACATTTGTTAAAGTTGTGAATGAGTAAAGGGCCCCTATATTTCCTAAACTTCTAAAGTTCCTTTTCTAATTATGATACTTATCCTTGATGAGTAAAGCCTTTTAAGATTTAACCAATTAACACTCGCTACATTGACAATCATTTACAGATATTTCACCGATTTTCATCTTACAAATTTCTTTTTCAAACAAGTGCAAAGAGTCAAGGATCATATGTGTTTACAGTTTTCTGTTTAGGATATTTTTCTATAGTTGAGAATTAACATTTTTCAGCCCTGCCAGTTTTGCAATTATAATATGCAGTTCGAGCCGCTTCACTTTTTTGCCTGATATCTTCGTACATCTTCAATGACGCTTCTGAAAATTTGGTCAGTCGATCAAGTACCTTGGTTAAACTTGCATGTACACAACACAAATTAGCAGACTCAGCTCCATTGTCTTCATTAGTTTTGATCTCGCTTTCTGGTGTGCTTGCATTAGTTGAATTCTGTTTCTTGAGAAGATCATCGTTTTGCTGCTCCATCAGACAGTGAAGATCAGACAAAAAGTTTCTGATTGCATGACTAAGTTCCTCGGAAGGTAAAGCCTTGATCCCAGCACACCAATCACGACAGAGAACAAATATAGGCGGAGCCAGAGCTCGGCGAGGGGAGAATGGTCTTCTGCTCCTCAAACGCTCCCTTGGTGGAAGTATGCAGTGTTGCAGCCAGCCGTTGAGAGCTTCCACGTACAAGGTGAGGCTGTTAATCCAGTTTGCAAAACTCAGACCAAATAATTCAATTTCTTCTAGCAGATGAGTCATTATTTCTCTGCGTGCATCTCCTTGCAAGGTTCCTGTTGTGTTCCTTGAATGATATGCCAAAGAGATGGTAATGTACTGTGCATGATGGCATTCAAGCATAGCCTTCCACATCCTGACCAATCTGCATGGCCAATAGTTCGATAAATTAGTAGTAGTTATTATAGCTTTAAAAATGGCATATAGATATTAATCAGTAGTAATAAAGCTTCAAAATGATATATAAATGTAAAATGTAGAACTCTTTGCATACCCCTCTGTTAATTCCAGAAGTTGTGGACACAACTCTTCATCCCTCATTTTTTCAATTCTTTTAGATATAGAATCGACAGAATAAATAGCCACTCTTATTCGTGAATGCAGATCCTTCACAGTCGCTCTGGTCTTGTCAATCACTTGAGTACCTTGGTCTTTTGCAAATTGATGCCTAAGCTGGTGACATTTTCGATCATAGTCCTTCCTGATGGATTCACTAGCCTACAAATAGTCCACAATAGGAGGTCACAAATAGATTAACTAGTAACTATAGAAAACATGAAAATTGGAGATGCAATACATTTACAAGCAAATCTACACACTAATGAACAAAGAAGAACAAATTTTTTTGGAGGGCAATGGATAATGCATATTATAGCTTCATATTTATTTAAGTCACTGATGTCATCACTTACTCTAACATTTGACAGCCAACATAATTGCAATACAGGATTTCTATGCAGTAACTCCTATGGCCATAAATGGCCAAGATAATTCATATCATGTAAATTGGGTTATTCAGATATCATGCAATGTCAGCTTCATCCAGTTAGAAATTCTATAAATTTAAATATTTCAATGTTTTCAACTGATCCCCTTTTTGCGGTAGTAGTAATACCTTAACTTCATCATAGAGTTTTCGCTCCCACGCATACAGTCTGTCAAGGGTGGATGAATGGCTTCCAGCAATCATGCAGAATTCTTCAACGAAGTCACTTCCACTGTCATCAATATCTTCCCTTGATTTTGTAGCCAAAGGGTTCCTAGACGAGGATGATCGAAAAGATGCTGTCCTTTTCCAACTAATAATTTTTTGTACAGGTTCTACATAAAAGAGTGACAAAATTAGTCCATATTCATATATCAAGTATAGCATTAAAATGAAACAGTTAAAAGCTAAGATTCAACAATGTTTAAGGCTAAACCCATCATTCGGCTGCTAAAGTTTTACAATTAGTTTCTGTATACAGAATTAGGCTGCAACTTACCCTGGAAAACAGGTGAAGCCTTTCTGCGGCAACAAACAGGCTGGATAGCTGTGATCAAAGCCATTGTCGACGACTTCCCTATCAAAAGTCTGAATAAGATTAGCACTGAGATTTAATTGAAAACATTAAGAGACTAACCAACTAAATGTTTCACTATTACATAATATAACACTCATGAAAGTTCAGTATCTGAATTTTATAATAACAAGCAATTAATTACCTTTTGCCTCAGAAAATCCCACCTTGATTCTATTTGCCTCTAACAGCCTTGAAACCTCCCTACCAGATTCTGAAGCTCGAATGAACCGATGCTCAATATCCTTAATGCTAGACAAAAAATCTTTAGCTCTATGAGTGATGAACTCTGAAGGATCCTCTCTTTCTGTGCACACATTATTCCCAGCCATATTCTTCTCCTTCTTTGAACTTGACCTTCCAACATCACCATCAGAACCTGGTGCCTCTAACTGTCCCACTCCCACTTTTCCATCAACCAATTGTTTACAACCTTCAACATCACTTGAAACAACTGAATGATCAAAACATTGTACATAAGAACTACTACTATGCTCATTCCCCATTACAGCAGCATTGCTGAAGTTTCTATCAAACCTTTCACACTTTTCTTCATCTCTACAATCTCTGGACTCACCACCGTGCACTACAAACCTGAAACTCTCACTATCCTCTCCAGGATCAAAGAAATCCCAAGATGCACCTAACTCAGGTGGAGGTGGAGGAGGAAACACAGTTGATTCATCATCCAAATAGTTGTTACCACCACAAGGATCAATTGTAACAGTGACAGAAGCATTACCGCCTGATCTCATGTAACTAAGAGAAGGAACAGATTGTGAAAGACGACTTTCGTTGTGCAAAGGTGAATCTGAAACCTCAACCTCAACCTCAGCAACATTTAATGGTGATGATGGAGAAGGGTAACTAGTTTGAGATGGGGTTTTATCAGAAATTGAAAGAGAAGACTCTACCAATACCTCAGCCTCAGCATATCTTCTTAAAGCTATACCAACATTTCTAAGAGATTGAATGTAGGAAACATGTGCAGCAGCTAAATCATATCTAGAATCAATAGCTACCTTAATGAATCTTTTTCTTTCCTTACACAAACTCAAAGCTTCATTCTTTTCAGCTCTTGAGTTTGAAGCACCCATTTTTCAAAATTTTCAAATTACACTCATCCACCAAGCATTCATAGAAAAAACTCCATTTTTCATAGCACTTAAACAAACCCAATGAAGAAAAATAAAAATAAAAATAATAAAAATGTTATAGAAGTTGATGGGTTGTGAAAGAACAAGACCAACTTAATTAAAAATGTGAACTTTATGTTTGAGACAGAGAAAAACAAAATAACAAAGGGAACCCAAGTTGCATGGTGAAGCAGGGAGTGTGAAAATGAAAGAGGGTTACCTCGAAAAATGTTGGTAGGAAAGGGACATGAGCCTTATTGGGGAAGGGTAAGTACAAAGGAAAAAATGGGTTGTAATGAAGATTGAAGGGTAGGTAAGAGTAATCAAATCGAAGGCATAAAGAGAAACCTGAAAGTGTATCAGTGTGGTTATTGTTTTTAAGCATAAATTTGTTGGGTTTGCAGAGAGAGTGAGCAATGAGGATTTGGCAAGGACAGGGATGGGAAAAAGAAACAAAAAACGTGAACGGCTACGAGTAATTAACATAAAAATATTGGAACAGTTATTGCTTACTCAGTGAACCTCGTTTTGTGTGTCTCACTTTTTACATTTTTCATTTCATTCCACTGACCATAAAGTACTATTGGTACTGTTTAGGAAGAACAAAAGTCATTTGCAAAATTTACGAAACTACTCCTAGAAACAATTTTGTAGATACAAGCTTCTTAAACACATATTTAATAAATAAATAAAAAATAGACAATAAATATTAAATAATATTTATTTTAATATATTTAAATAATTTATATTTTTTAGTGTAAGTCTACCAATATTGTAACTATACATGTATTTTCCAAAATACTCTCAGTTCATTCTAAAATATTGCTTTTGTCAATTTCATCTCAAAATTAAACATGCATTAATGTTTTTAAAAAATTTTTTAGTGTAATCAAAAAAATTGTTTAAATTTCTCATCCTACCATTTCTTTTTATTTAAATTTAATGAAATATTTTATGAAATCTTTCATGTCTCACAAAAATAAAAGTTTTGGTGTTGGTGTTTATTCAAAAAAATGTTGAGTTGTTTCTTTAAGTTATTTTTTGAATAGATAAAGTTAATAATAGTGATA
>JBBPBT010000036.1:6304783-6328773 GCA_037974875.1 Cicer bijugum
TTATTTAAAAAAAATTGAGTTGATAATTGTTTTAAAATAAATCATGTAATCATAAAAAATAAAAAATAAATCATGTAAGTGTCGATTTAATTAAAATCAAAAGAGTCGATCTTTTATAAAAGAGACTATAACTAGGAGATTAAAAGAGCAATCTTAAATTATGAACTAAAATCACCAAAATTTGAAATTTAAGTGGTCAAAAATATATTTTTGTTTTATTTTTTACTATTAGATCAATAAATTTTAAATTTTACCATTGAATGAAACCAAATATAGATGGACTTAGCAATCCAACAATATAAAAAAGACTAATGCTTAGTGCAACACTATTTTCCTTCTACAACGATAGAATTTTTAAAGTATGGTTTGCTTTTGATGTTACGTGGTCATTTGTTTATTTGAAGAGTAATTACTTTCTGTTTATTATAATCTACATTGAGTCTCAAATTCTAATCATGTGGCTTGTGAGATTTTTTTTTATTGTCCAAGATATATCCTCAACCGAAAACAAAAAGACTAATAAAAATGTTCTTTCATAAGCGAATCTATAACCATAACCATATGACTCGATTATTTGGCAGAAGTATCACACCATATTGAAAGTATGTCAGATTTTTTTTATGTATCACAATAAAATAAAATATAATACATTAATTAACATGTATAGAGAGCTAGCTTTCACACACGCATTGGACACGTGTCACTCACCACACCATTTCCTTAGACATTTGACCGTACAACATTGTAAGTTTGCAACACAACAACCTTTGTCCTCATCAATCCTCCTTACGTAACATCTCATTGCATCTATCTTGAGTATTCTCAATTTTTCATCTTAAGTACTATTAAAAACACCTCTGCAGAAGAAGAACTCACAGATATCATGGTGAAGATAACTGAAGAAATCGATCGCTTCGATCAAGAAGAAGAAGAAGAAGAAGAAGAAGAAGAAGAAATTGACTATGATCAACTAAAGAAGCGCATGTGGAAGGACAAAATCCTACTACAGAAACTAAAGGAAAAAGGAAAAAAAGAAGAAAACCAACAAGCAAAAGATGAAGCATCAAGAAGGAAAAAGATGTCAAGAGCACAAGATTCAATCCTCAAGTACATGATGAAGATCATGACAATATGTAAAGCTAAAGGTTTCGTCTATGGCATCGTCCCTGAAAAGGGTAAGCCAGTAACAGGTTCATCAGAAAGCTTACGTGAATGGTGGAAAGAACAAGTCAAATTCAGCCAAAATGCACCAGCTGCAGTTTCAAAATACTTACCACTCCTCGAAGAAAATCACGAGTTATTAGAATTAGATCCAATTTCATATATGCATCTTCTTTATGACTTGCAAGATACTACTTTAGGTTCTAATGCAACATTGTGTTCCACCACAAAGAAGATTCCCTCTTGAAAGAGGTTTAGCTCCTCCTTGGTGGCCTAATGGAACAGAACAATGGTGGGGTCAACAAGGTCTTTTGGCACAAGAACATGGCCTACCACCTTATAAAAAGCCTCATGATTTAAAAAAGGCTTGGAAAGTTTCTGTCTTGGCTGCAATTATCAAACACTTGTCTCCTAATGTGGATAAAGTTAGAAAGTTGGTGAATCAATCCAAGACTTTGCAAGATAAGATGACAGCAAAAGATAGTGCAACTTGGTGTAAAGTTATGAACCAGGAAGAAGCTTTGATTCAACTCACTGATAAGTGTCTTAAGATATCAGAAGATGATGATGGAAAAAACCAAGGTGAAAGCTCTAGTAGTAATATACATGTTTTGAATGAGTTGGTAGAATGTGGAAGTAATGAGAAGAGAAAGAGTGAGTTTGATTTAGATGTTGATTTTGATTTTGAGAAGTTATATTCATGTCAATATTCTGAGTGTCCACTAAGTGAACTGTGCATGGGATTTACAAACAAAAGTTCAAGGGTGAACCACGAATCACTCTGTGCTTACAGAACAGAACAAGGACATGTTCCTTTCCAAGATTATTTGTCAGATGATTGGATGAATATGGATATAAGAGGGGCTGATAATCAGAAACATGATCATAGTAACATAGTTGGGAATGTGAGTGAGTTGGGAGAGATTGTGGAGAGAACAGTAGAAGATTATGGTGGCTTTTGGATACATGGCATGCAACAAGATCTTGAATTGCACATGGGAGTGGACATGAAAAGAGATAATGTGGATTTGAATCAAAGTCCAGAATAAGAGACCACACTAAGTCATGAAGAAACCTCAATTTGGGATTTGACATACAATTAAGTTGTTTGTCTCAATGATGAACTCAGATCGTTTGCTGTCATCCAGCACATAATGAAATTTAGTTGGACCACTGCAGATGATCCGAGCTCAGTCTGCATGTTGGCATACTTTCTTTGTACTAATTAATTAGATAGAAAATAAATGTTTAATTAAAAATGGACTATCTCCCAATACGTAACTCATGTGATTTTTAGCTTACACAAATTGATACTATAATTTTTTTTTCTCTTGATTTCATATTTGTGTCAAAATGAATGATTCAACTTTATATATTTACATGGATCTCTAAGTGAATATTCTGCATAAGCCATTTGCTAGTATATTGTTAGGATTAATTAATTCTAACTAGCTATGAACACATTGGTGAGTGTGAGGACAAAATAGAAAGGTAATAAAAGCGAGATGACAAATCATTTTTCTATGTAGACACTAAGGGAAATATACAAGTTTGATTTTGAGGTTGAATCAATAATCGTAGAAACTATGCCTTTGAGGTATGAAGTCTTCATATTCAAGTCTTGGGCTCGTGTAAGAATATCCCTTTCTGAACCTATTGTTTCTGCTTCTTACTTCCACACCAACAGAAAAAACAGCACAAACAGGTCTATGATCAGAAAATCTTGATTCTCCGCGAATGTATGATAGTTGTTCGATGCGGCTTCCACGCCATAATATCCTATCACACCTGAAAATTATTCAATAGCAGAGGATTATCAATGGTTATGGTTTATCCAATAATCTACCACGATTTGGATCCTTTGCAGCCTCTCCAGCTAAACTTCGGTTGTTGAACTATTGTAACAACCGAGATAACTGAGGTTTGGTTGGAGAGACTGTATAGGATACGTGTGCTTATACACAAAAATCAAACAAAAATTGTTGAAATAATAAGAGACAGAACGGGAAATACCATGCGGGTGTTCGGCGTTTCTTCTTTGATTTAACAGTCTCACCAGCATAAGAATCTGAATTTTGTGAATACTTGTAAGTGGGTGCAAAGACTATCCTTCCTTCTTTAAAACCACTGAATACTCTTCCTGCTTCTCTTTCTAGGTTCAACTATATAAAATAAAAAGCAAATTGATTAGTAAATTTACTCATGCACAATGAATGTAAGTAGAACCATTGAATTGTTTTATTATATATGTATATATGGTTGGAGGGACACACCTGATCTCTCTCTAACAAAGTATCCCAGTCATTATCCTCCAACAGAACCCTTGTTTCTTCATAACTCAAAGCCACCCTATAATTCAAATCTCCTAGCCATATTATTCGACTGCAAAACAAACTAAAAGTAATTAGAATTCAAAAGGTACATACATTACTTACAACACAAGTTTTTGTATCAAAAAGATTGAACTGATAAGTCCAACATATATATTCCTCCAGCTTTGAATATAAGTAAAAGAATACATATACTTTTTTTGTTTATATTTATGGCCGGAGAGGGTATGTGATAACTTACTCATGATCGACTATCTTTTCTGGTGCTCGATTACAAGGATTCTTACAAATCCTAGGGAATTGTGTGCTTTTAAGAATCTCAGCTACATCAGAATTTCTCTTCACCTCATCGCCTTCTTTCTCACCAGAAGCCAAGTGACTACAAACGAAACAAAAACTTGTTTGATGTAATGACATACTCATTGATATACACCCCTGCAATCAATTATACATTCCAAATATATGTTATCAGTCTTCTGAATTCATGACAAAAAAATAATCAGAAAGTTGAATTATTAGCATAGTGTTAAAGACATAAAAATAGGAGATCGGTTTTATTTTACCTGTCTCTAATTTTCGTTAAGGAATTCATGTTTTTATAGTAGTACTAGTTTCATGATAAGTTAGTGGCTATGCAATATGTTGAGTGAAATTAACATATAAAGATCCTTTTGCTTACCTTGTTACCTAAGCAACCCATGATTCCTCTCCCTACAGAGTCTACTCTAAGATGGCCAATGTGAGGTACTAATTCTTTCTTTGTCCATATGGTGAGAAAAATTCCAACCATTTGCTTACTTGATATAAGAGAGTATTTGGATTGACCAGGAGAAGGGGGTATCTCTGCAATTGAAAGCAACTCTTCCATGGTGCTTTCGCCGCGAATCTCGGAATCTAACTTACTCATAGGATCACTAAACTTTCTCATCCTCCTCCTCTCTCTAGTTGGAGATTCCACAGGACAATTGCAAACCTTAAGAAGGCTGCTACCTTCAGCCCTGAAACTCCTACTAATAGCTTTAAGAGAAGGCTTTTGAAAAAAATTTAGACTTGCTGGTGACTTTGATTCCTTTGTGCTGTTATTGGTTTTGGATCCTGCTCCTGAATCAGATGAATCACTGAATTCACTTTTTGGTGTGTTTAGTGCTTGACTTATTAATGACAGCCACTTTACAGCAGGTTCATTGTCTTCAATTACTAGAACATTTCCAGCACTTAGAGGAACAATTTCCTGAAATCTGAACAACAAGTATTTTAGAAAATATCATGTTGTAATGATTTGAATGAAAAACAAATTGTTAGAAACAATTGCATTGCATAGTAGCCAGAACATCATTATTTTTCATGCACTACTGTTTTTTTTCCTTTTGTTTTTATCTTAGTGCAATTAGTAACACAACATCTTTGAATAGTTCTTTTCTCCACACTAGCTATATAGCCAAGGTTTTAATGATTTTCAATGCTGTGGCAACTACATCGCGACTGAGATTGAGGCAACATCAGCTATATTTGACTGCAATTCTCAACAATATCACACATCACAACACAATCAAGACCTTGATTTAAACCTTGGCTACAAGTTTCTACTTTACAAGGAGAAGCTTCATACTTGATTGTTTCCGGAGTACTGTTGTCAATTGCAGACTACAAAAAATAGCATTTCATTCAAATTCTGCTATGTTTCAATACTACAGCACCACTATTTGACAATATTTTGTACTAAATAGTGCATAGAAGAACAATAGCGATTTGTTTAAATTCCGCTACACCGTAACACTTCTACTGTAGTAAAAACCATATATTCAAACTCCAAAGATAGTCAAAATGTTCCTTGTACTGGAAGCTATAATCTAAACTCAAAAGTATGTTGAAATATTGGGAACTTGCGAGTATGTTCATACCCTAAGACATATATATCTGCAGAACCCTCCACCAACAAGAAATCTTGAAGGTTAAGATCATAGCTTGGAGATTTTCCACCCACATTCCATGTTGCAACAAAGACCCTGCAATTCCAGTTATGAAACAGCATAGCATGAATATAACATGGTATCTGAGTCTGACTATTGTATATGCAAGCAAATACAATGTGCTTTTGAAGCCTTGAACTGAAAATGAAATCACATACCTGAAACTCTGAATTTCATTTTCTGGAGCCATAGGCCTTTCAAAATTGGATAAATTTAGGCCTTCAATCCCAGGACTAGTCTCCCTCTCTGTGGTTTTTGGATAAGAAATTAGATTCATGATTTATATTTCACGTTTTGATATCCTAACAAATCAATCATTGAAGAGGTATATTCAGTTGTGTTATTTCAACAACCAAAATTTGACGACTTTCGTGCTAAATTTTTAGGTGACTAACGTGGTTCTAATAAATGGTTAATTGTGTTCAATATAAATTAATATAGATAGCGAAATACATTAATCTTCCACATAATTTTATTGACCATGAATTTGAACATGATATACCTTAAATTCCACTATTTTCAGATATTCAAATTTAAATGTAGCTGAACACCTAAAAATTGTGATTAATCATGTTCAAATTCATAGATAATAAAATTAAGTCAATAGTTAATGAGTACACATGATATTTGAACAGTTTTTTAGAAAGATGTCAGGAAAATTGTACCACGAAAATTGTACAATTTAGTCGTACAAAAACCATTTCTAATACTGTATTATTTAATGCGTCAACTATGATAAGACAAGGGGAGCTTAAGGTCAATATCAAACAAGAAAATTTGATTTCCTTCCTTATTATCTATCCCTTGTTGATAAGAAAAATCCTAATAATAACCAAAATATCACTGTTGTTAGGTAAGCTACCAAAACAATACATGAGAAAATTTTCGTCTTGTGTGATAGGTACGTAGGTCTATATCAGTTTTGATCCATAATCTAGAGCTGACCCTAAAGTTTATCAATGTAATCAAAAACCCAAAAAATGGATATGCTGATGCTAACATTATATACTATATTTTGAGTAAAAAAAAACATTATTATATAATATAAAAAATTTGATAGAAGCAATTATATTAATTCAATTTTATGAGAATGTGAAAATTATTATATAACATAAATTATTCATACCTGAGAAACTTTTTCTCATGATGGGAGAAGCTTCAAGGAATGCTTTTCTTCTTGTTTCAATCCTCTTCTCCAAATCTTTCAATACAAAGCATTTAAAGAGAGAAAAAAATATTAAAAGGGAAACATGACATCATGAAAATGAAGAGATTGTAGGGGGAAAAATCAATGTAATGAATACCAAGAGTACATGAATCTCCTTCATTTGATGATTTGACTGCATCTTCATCCATGCCTCTTCCATTTTTCTTTGATCCAAAAATCTTTGGCAAGAGAGACTTTATGCAAAGAAAAAAAAAAACAGAATCAACAACAATGTAACCAACCATGTTACTCTTATAACACAAGAACAATGCACAAAGGAAACTGAAAAAAAAGAACCTTTTTCTTTTTCTCATTCTTGACAGAATTGTCAGAAGAATTAGTTGTAATGCTGGAATGTATAGGGCTGAGAGCAAGGTTGTTGTTGTTATCTTTGGCCATTTCAGCATTAGCATTTGATTTGGAACGTGAAGATGTAGACGAAGACATTCATTCATTTATGTTATTATTTCAATTTCAATCATGTATATTCATGCATTCATTTATTGTTTCATAATTTGAGCATGCTCTCAGGTTCATTACATTCACATTTGTCATGATAGTAAGAAAATAACAACGTGTGCATAGATTCTGGTGTTTAATTACTACAACAAGACTGCACAATTGTATTTCTTATTTGTGATGATGTTTTTATTTTTTTATTTTTATTTTTTTGTTGTTGTAATAATTGGATTGAATTTTTGGTTGATTTTCTATGTTGTTGTTTTCAGTTTTGAAAGGAGGAGATTTTGGTGGCAGGGCTTTCGGAGCACTCAAGGTTGAGGGCGATAGGGAGCCATAAAGTGGTATAAAACCGTTGTAACTTAACAGCTCACAGAATAAGCCAAAAAAATAGATACATAAATAATACTAGACATTTAGAATATTGGACTTCTAGACATTAAAAATAGATAAATAAATGCTATTAGACATACTTTAAGTATATTAAATAAATTTTTAATTCTTATAAAATTTTATTATTTTGTTTTTAGTCTTTATAAAAAAAAATTTTCATTTTTGTTTTCATTATAAATCAACTCTTGTATTTCTTTCAAATATTTAAATGATTTTATGTTGTAATATTTAGACATTTTAAGAAACTTTTCCATGAAAGTTTATAATTTTTTAACAAAGCCATAAAATAAAAATGTATTTTTTAGCATAAAATACATAAAAATTCATATTTAATTTATCGTTTGTTTGAAAATTCTAAATTTAATAATTAAAGATTGAAAGAAAACATAAGAGATGATTTAAAATCAGAAATCAACAATAAAAATGAAAAAAATTAAGTGATAAATTTTTTTATAAAAACTATACGAAAATAAAAAATTTATTTAACTTTTAAAATATAAATTGAAACTAAAAATATTCGCCAAATACATGGACAAAAAATAAAAATTGGGCAAATAATGCATAGGGGTATCAATTGTACCCACCACTTTATCATATTATTTTTTAAAATATTTAACTATATATGTATGACAAAATATGAATAAAACTTTACATGATTAATGCATATCTTTTAAATTCTATTTTCTTCATATATCATACGACATGGTTCTATTTTGTGACATAAGATATCTTACTCTTGCGATGCTAATGGTTAAACAAAAAGCCCGTTAATTTTTAAAATGTTTTTATTTTTTGTATCATTACAATTAAATCCCTTGGTTACTTTGTTCAAAAAAAAACTGTTACTTTCCTTTGTTAATATTCAAATTTTCAATTTAAATCATCATAAATTATATTTTAATTTAATTAATTTAATTTAATTTTTCCCTCTCAAAACTCGCCAAACAAAATATCCAATTTTATTCAAATAGTAACGTTATTTGGCAGAAAGAGATTTCATACAAATTAAACACACAAATCACTACGTCAAAAATTTTTAAAATTGCGGCATAAAAATAAACACGTTTGTCGGAAAGCCGCACAAAAGTTGATTATACAGTTTTTGTAAACACTAGCATTTTCCTTGTTCAAAATAAAAGCATCAAGAATGTAACCATTGCCAGCCAATACTTCTTATTTCTTGAAATATTTTCTCCTTCGAAACTACAGTTTCATCATGTATATGATGATAAGGCAACACATGGACAATCCTTTTGTCAAATTATAAATGACATGATGTTCTCACTTTTCAACCCTAAATCCATTTTCTATAAGCTCCAAAACATGACAGTTACACTATGATAAATGATTACTTACATTTAGACACAAGTTCTAGCTAGACTCACATTACCGATCTTGTTTTTCACTATCTCTCAATTCAAAACTGTTCTGGGGTGACTGTGCAATGTACAGTACAGAAAAAAATTTGGCCTCCCGTGTTTTTGCTTGAAATTGTTCAGGATTGATACATTCCTTCTGATAATTTGGAAATTTGATCAAAGGGTTGTTAGAGCATACGAGAAAAAGTTAATTCTGAGAACAGCCACACCCAGAAAGTAAACTATGAAACCATCCACCAAAAATGAACATAGACCACTATACCTGCAAGTATACATGAGCATACTCAGTCATCGATATTCAGATTATCAATTAAGCTTAGATTCAGTCATGTATGGACAACATCGGGTTTAATGGATTCAATATATCAAACCACTGTGGACACCAAAAATATGAATCATCAATATGTATATTGTAGCATACCATTTTGATCTTTCATGTGACGTTACAATCAATAACTTCAATGTGACATTTCATCCAGTTGTTGTCTGTAAACAGCTAAGCTCTGCAGACATAAATGGCAACTTACAGCATGAACAAATAAATAAACACATGATCTGATGATGTCTACCAAATTAGAAGCGATAATATATACAGGAAAAGGATGAGAATATCTTTATTATATCCTCTCCGGTATGAACCCCAAAAACTTCATTAGCCGGCACGTGGTGTATAACTATACACAAAAAGGGTCCTGTTAAACCCCAAAGGAAACAGATTCTATGGTTTCTCAATATGATATAATTATTGTCAAATGTTAACAGATGGATATATGCCTATCTCATGTGACATACAGAGAAAGTATGACAGCACTTTTGTAACTTGTAAAGCTCAAGCTTCCTTTTGAACAACAATAATAATCTTTTCACACTAGGCAAGTTTAGCTTATTGGATCAAACAAGGTCACAATATCCTATTGCAGATCATGTTTACCACAAACCATTTGTATATTCTATCACATTTCAATATAAATCCTTCTTAATGATTTTATCCACGTTCTTTCTTGGTCTCCCCTTATGTCTCTATCAATTACAATACAATCCATCTAATCTTACTCTCTGTAGTGTGGATTGTACAGGTCTTTTCCACACATACCCAAACCACCTAAGGTGAGATTCTACCGTTGAGCTTCTTTTCTTATCTCTCCTTACTTGAATCTTATGGTTTATATCCCTCTTTACAATCCCATTATTTTATATGATAGACTCGAAATATTTAAACTATAAGTTGTGGTATTGTATAGTCTCAGATGTTCACTCTAAGAATTAGTGCAATTTCTGCTTAACTTACATTACATTCCATATACTTATCTTACTTCTACTTAAAACAAAAACTATGTGCTTCCAAAGCTTGTCTCCATCTAATGTAAATATACTTTATTCAAGACTTTAACTGAAAACTGCTTATGTAATTATAGGAGAAGGTTCCCACCTTTCAAACAAAATAAATATCTCTTATATAATTTTTGGTGAGATTCAAGTCTGTATGTGTCCGGGTCTGAGGACCTAGGCAGTGCACGGAGTTAGAGACGTATTAGAGGATGGAGAATACAACATCACAACCACATCTAAATCTTTAAAGCTGAACTGATGCCAGTTGAGATGCAAGGCCATTGAAAGATTTCAAATCATTTTGATTTGCATTATCACGCCACTTAGTTCCTAATTCCTATGATTAAAAAATCGGAATGACAGCAAAACTACAAAATCTGAGAATTTAATGCAGATATATACAAGTAATGATTAGCCAAAAACAAAGGCTCCTAGAAAACTAAGCCATATGATCCTATGTACATTACTACATTTAAGAAGCATCCAGTGCCAATTCAGTTACCACTAACATTAAGTAAAAACCATGCTAAGAGATGATACCTCAGTATATGCATAAACACCAGCTTCTGTAGGTCCCACGGGACTCCCTCTACTACTAAACTTTCCCTCTTTATATATGTAAAGCAATGGTATACCAGTTGACAATTCTAAATTAGTGACCTGTTTGTTAACAGAGAAGTAAAGTAAAGATCAATCCTTGTTCAATCAATACCCACACAAAAAAATGAGATAGTGGAAATCAAAATAACGACAACATGCTACCTCTTGAGAGGTCATTTTGTCCAGATACATTATAATAGACCTCAATGAGTTCGCATGAGCAGCAACCATCACATGCTTTCCTGATTTCAGCTGGGGTTCAATCTACAATGTGTTCTTCTCAGCGTCAACTCTCTTAGCAATTTAAAATAATTTAATCCACACAACAAATCAAATATAACACTTCGGCATTAAGAAAGAAGAAAAATGACATCCTTACAAATTCTTTAAAATAGGCAACAGCTCTCCGTAAACACATTTCCAAGCTCTCACCCTTGGGAGGTTGAATATCATAACTGCGACGCCACTCATGCACTTGCTCCTTCCCATATCTGTCTGCAGTCTCCTTCTTATTAAGACCCTGTAACTCCCCATACCTGTAGAAGTAGAATAGAGAATGACATTGTATCCTTCTGAAACTCATTGAACATACTATGACTAAAAGCAAAGGCATAGCCACATACATTCTTTCATTCAACTGCCAAGTTGTTATAACTGGAATGGATTGCTTTATGGTTGTTTCACTGTATACTTGACTCCATGTTGTTGCCTGTTCACTCTCATTATGCATGATAATTGGAACCTATAGAGTAAACAATTGGTAAAGAATAAAAGAATTATCGGTAGACTTGACAGTTGTGCAAATAATGGCTTTATTTACAAGTAGGCCACAAGCAGTGACTGTTTAAATTATTGAATATACATTGATTGAATTTAAACCAAGTATTTTGGTCATAGAAAACGCATTATGTTTTTTTGTCCCTTTACTTCAATCAGTGAAAGAATAATGAACAAAATACAAAATGAAATCACCTAATGACTAAAGCCACCTTACTTTATTTGGGCTTATGACAGATATACGGGATTAACAAAATGAATGTCAGGTTAAATGGGCAAAATCACTTTCTTGTAACATTAACATATGGGCAACATTAACAGTCAAGTTTAACATATGGGCAACATTAACAGTCAAGTCTAAATTTAACCGACAAATCCACTACTTCCAATTATATGAAGTAGCATTTTTCAACATAAAGAATCTTTTTTGAGCAAGTATTTTACAAGTGCACTATAAATGGAATCAGTACCTTCTTTTGGTGATGCTGAGTCATTGCAAGCATAGCTGTCATCTTCGCTCGGATCAGCCCAGATGTAAAAATCATATCAACCGGTATATAGCTAATCCTCTTACCAGCTTCAATGGCTTCCTCTACTCCTCTCCTTGTCAAAGGCACATCACAACATCCCGTGAATAAGTTCTTTTCATTCCACATCGACTCACCATGACGAATCAATATCAAAGTACTCTCAGCTACAAAACAAGTTCACAATACCCACCAATAAGAATATAGAACAGAGCGCAAAAGAATTATATAACTTAAATGATACATACATAGTATACAATTTAAGCAACAAAATTCACATGCATAGGAAAGTACATGGTTAGAATCATGTTAGTATTATTTAAAAAAAAATATAGTTGAATTAGTCGGCTAAATTGAATGTATAGACATTTTAGTCCTTGAAATTGTAAGGTTCAATCTATTTAGTCCATCAAATTTTCAAAAGAGCAATTTAATCCTTTGAATTGAAAAATATCAAGCAATTTATAAGACTATTTAAGTCAATATGTATGTCTTTTATTGGGTTTGAAATTAATGTTTACTAAAAAAATATTTTGTTTGAGGTGCTAAATTGATTGATATTTTGTAATTTAAGGGACTAATATGTCATTTCTTAAATTTAATGAAACAAATTGATGGACTCTTACAATTTCAAACATTAAAATGACTATTTACTCATGCTGAGTTACTCATTGACATTTCATATTAAAGATGTGTGTTCAGTGTCCAACACGGATACACGTGGTTATACTCAATTTCGCAAATTATTACCAACTTAGTACCTCATGTTGATGTCTATGTCAATGCTTCATAAGTAGTTGGTTGGTCGAGTTTCTCAAGAGTTTATTATTTCTATATGTGTGCAAATATAATATTGAAAATGAATTGTTATAAAGAAAGAATAATTCCTTACTTGATGAGCCATGAGAAATGGAGTGCGATGGTGTGGGATCAACAGCAGAAGCATTAGAAATGGATGCAAGAACGGGATTGAATTTATGGTGGCTAGCATTGCAAAAAAAGCGCGTTGAGATTAATTTCCCGAATATTCTAGAAGATCCAAAGGGAGGAACGTCAAGAAAACCCGCAGGTTGGAGAATAAAAGTAGCAGCCATTGTCCTGATATTAAAAAGTAACAGAAAAATGGCAAAAATTAAAATTCCTATCGCTCTTCTCGCAATGTAAAGATTCTCATAGGATCGTCAAAATTTTAATTTAAAACAATGCAATCAGGATCATACACGGCATTAATTTCGAAATGGAAATAGTAATACATATAATATAATAAATGATGAAATATAAAACTGATAGAAGAAACTTACTAGAGAATGGTTGCGTATCGGAGTGAGTCAGAGTTGGAGGAGAAGAAGAAGAAGAAGAAGAAGAAGAAGAAGAAGAAGAAGAAGAAGAAGAAGAAGAAGAAAAGAATAATAAACTGTGATACCTACCACCAAGATTCGAAAATGGTCCCAACAAGAAGGCCGAGAGCATGCGATTGGCGTGACTTGTGTCTGAAAGGTTTTACGACGCCGTTTATATGATTTTTTCATGATTTATGAATTATGATGATGATTTTAAGACATTTATCCTAGATTTTTAATTTTATTATTATTATTTTTTCATCTTCTATTTATTTTTTATGTTAAATTATAATAAATGAATTGTATAGTTTTTACAATTATTATTTATACGTATGAAATTTACTAAATTTTTAAATAATTATTAAATTTATGTTTATATTATATTAAAAAAATGATTTAATAAAAAAAGTAAATTACAGTAAAATAATTGATTAAAGAAAAGAAAATTAAGTAAAAAAATACATGAGAGATATTGAATAAAAATATTATATTTTTATTATTATTTTATATTAAATATTTATATTATTAAAAACTAAATTTATTAAAAAAATTAATTTTAAATAACTAACTTTTGAATTATAATTCATAATTTATCTCTTTCATCTTCTAACTTAATTTTACGGAGCTTAAAACAAAAATTACAAAATAAATAAATTCCAAATTACCTCACTTTCCTTTTTTTTTAAGCATAAGATATTGTCTCCAATGAGAAGGAATCAATTAAAAAACATTTATTAAAAATAATTATTCAATTCTTTTAATATAAGAGATTATCCCCCAAATAAAACAACCAATATAATATATCTCCAAAAAAAATCCATAGAAACCTAAACCAAAAAGCTTATGACATAAAGCTATCGATCGAATAGAATTGAGGACACACAAAAAACCAGGATCGCAACTAATAAAAAACAAACCACCAAATTAATGGGAGAAACACATGGATCTTCAAGATCCAATTCCTCCACACCATGACCAAACAAACACAAAATGATTAACCAATAGATCGTGAAATAAGTTCCTTCAAAGTACAGTCGGACAAGAGAATTATAAACAGCTCCTAAAACACAACGCCTTAGATGATTCAACCATTGTGATAAAGAATAGACGAAGCTCTTTCATTTATTCCTTATTCATTTTCGTCATAATTTTTTTTGCCTATTTTATTAATTTGGATAATTATGCAGCGAGGTGTTGGAAGATCTTTCGGTTCCTTGCTTTACACACTAACCACATAAATGCACTCCATACACGAAATAGATCATTCGATAACTATCTCCCACTTCCTAATAGCATCTCCAACGGTGAACTCAAGATGGGTTTCTTAGATGGGGTCCACTGTGCCACATCATTTTGAAGCAACTCATTCATTTTTTACTCCAACGGTGAACTCCATTTAAATAGATTCTAGTATGCCACATCACCTTAAATCAATTCACTAGTAATTATATTTCATTATTTTAATTTATATATTAATGTTTAATTTATATTTAATTTTAATATAACTTAAAATATTAATTTAAATATTTTAAATAATATTATTTTATGTTATTTTAATTTAAAATTTAAATAAAAATTTAAAATTAAAATACAATTGAACTTATTTTTATAATAATAATCAAAAAGTACCGTTGATAAAAACTTTACTAAACTTCTAAAAAATAGCAAGTAGTTATAAAATTATTATTATTTAATAAATTAAAAAGAAGTTAACGGTTATAAATTAATAAAAAATGATAAATTTATTATTATTAATAAATTAATAAAAGTTAACTGCTATGAAGCACCGTTCCTTCCTGACAGTACCGTGATGACACCTTGGCACAACTCCAACGGTGAACCCACAAAAAACTAGAAGTTAAGTAATTACACGCTGGCGGACGAACTCATTTTACCTCCCGTTGGAGATGCTCTAATACTCCAACGAAAGCCTCCAAATTTGTACCAGCGTCTTTCCAAAGTTGAGACTAAAAAAGATATTAGAAAAAAAATATGAGAAATAGATTCACTAACACCACAATCAATGGAGCATACAACTCTATTTTCTTCAAACACTTTAACTAAATTATCTCTAGTAGTCGACAAATAAATACAATAAAATCAAACTTTTTTTATACAAATATAAATTGCTTTTAATAAATTATCTAAAATAATTAATAAAAATGACTTAAAAACAACTTATTGATACATCATAGTCTATTTTCATTAATTCTCTTAATTTCACAATCATTTATATAAGTAGATAAATTCGTGGAAATTAATTTTAAAAAGCTCTAAATTATTTTAAAAAACAGGTGGGTACAGAATGATATCAGGGAGGTCCTACGTAAAAAAGGAAAACAGGAAACGGTTAAAAGTTCATAACGTGGGGAGGTCCTACATGGCAATTTTTTCATAAAGAAAGTGTCAGCTTCCAAGTTCCTTTCACTCAAGTCCCGTTCACGCCCTCATTCACCTTTGAACCACGTGTCCGTAGGACACTTGTCATCTCTCAATCCACTAGCAATATCAAAGCGTGAACAAACGCGATTCTAAATGGAGCGTGGAGGCAGACTAGTCCAAAATTCACCCCGAACGTGCTTCATTCAACAGTTACAAAATTGATTTTGCATAAATTATTTTTAATTGAAAAAATACATTAAATATAAATATAAAGTTATTTATGTTAAATTTTTTACCATATATTTCACTTATGAGAAAACTTCACTAAAATATCTCACTTTTAAAACGGTTATCAAAATGTCCTATTAGGAATATCATGAAAACTCTTTCTAGGGGAGCGACATCTCAAAGAGCCAATTTTTTCCCTAGTAGGAGATCGTTGGGCAAGGAAGCGACCTCACAAAAAAATTTTATAATATTTTTTTAAATAATATTATATATTTTAGTTAATTTTTAAATAATAATAATATATTAATAATAATAATTATTATTATTATTATTGATTATTTAATTATTGTTATTGTTATTGTTATTATTATTATTATTAAAAATTGTTTTAGTTAAAAATAATTATAATTAAATTAAAAATTAATAGAATTAAAATAGGAAATTATTATAATAATACATTAATAATAATTATTATTATTATTATTAATTATTGTTATTGTTATTATTATTATTATTATTAATACATTAATAATAATAATTATTATTAATTATTATTATTATTATTCTTATTAAAAATTGTTTTAGTTAAAAATTATTATAATTAAAATAAGAAATTAATATTATAAATATTAAAAGTAATTAAAATTAAAAACAGTAAATTATATTATAAATTTAAAAGAAAATACATTAATAAGAAAAATTACATTAATAACATAAAACAAAATACATTAAATTAATTTAAAAAAATACATCTTATTAATATCCACCTAAATGACCTCCAGTTCCATATCTAGGATTTCGTCGAATTCGTTTAGCCCTTTGAACGAGTTGAGGTTCTTGTGGTTTATCTTGATCATTATCCTGAACGTTAGTTGTAGGTGGATTAGAACCACTACCAACTTCCATATAAGTTTGAGACGGATTATTATACATGAAGTCAAACATAGCATAAGCCGACTCAGGGGTTGTGCACTGAGTTCCAAATAAATTATAGAAAATCCCACTTTCTGTTGGATGACCAAGGGTTGGTATTTATGGAACCGGAATGTAGTACTGAGTCGTTGGTGGATATAGAATTTCTGTGGTAGGGACGTGTATATGAGGTGATGATAGAGACGATTGTGTCATATTTTGTTGTTGTGGGCTTGATTGGGAGGTCGACGGAACATAAGGATATGACGGTGGTTGCAAACGGGGATCACAGAGATATTGTTCGACCGATATAAATAATTTGGTGTGTTGTCTAAACCAAATCATATATTATTGGTTGTGGCATAAAAGACCTTCTACAATCTTACCTTGCAACACATAATTGTGACGCTCGTTCCAATGTTGAATTTCTTCCCTCCAAACCCAGTTCCAATTATCATCAACCCCATGTCTCATGTCAACCTTATGATACGCTCTCATGTCCTCTGGTAGTTGTGGTATTTGTTGATGGAATCCAAACTGAAGTATGACCCTATCTGTATGATGTTTTTCAACATTATAATAACAATGTAGATAGGTACATGTAGTCCAAGTGACCATCTCTTCTTCTGAAACTTTAGGTTGAAACATGAGATAAGGTCTCCAATAGAACTGATATTTAACAAAACAAGCTAAAGTAATTATAACAAGTATTAAAAACAAAAATATTTAAAAAGTTCAAATAAATGTGAATGAATATATTACTTCTTCAACCATCATGTGATCAATTGTTTTTCAGTATCCTTCTATGTCGTTATGAGGAACTTTACTGAAATTTAGACCACCAGAATTAAATTTGTTGAATATATTAAAAATTAAAATTATAATAAAATTAGTAAAATGGAAAATGGTAAGCAATTGGTTATAAAAAAAGGAAAAAAATTTAAAATTTATTTGCAACGGTTACCTTTGTGCAAGTGGAAATATCCATGGATTTGGTGATTCTGGAGCGACACAAGACAAACGATACCATGCCCAATTTTGCAACAACAATGCACATCCTTCCATAGACATTACACCGGGTTTCGTTGCAAGACATAGTTCTCTATATAGTGTAACTAAAACAGCTGAACCGCAACTATATTGAAAAGCTTTTTGTAAATCTCCTAACAATGAAAGATATTTTAAATGTACCCAGTAGTTGGATTTGTCAGGCATCAATAATCATCCGATCATACGTAGGATGTATGCTCGACAAAATGCTTGTTTTTCTAATACAATACATCTTCACCAACATCATCAAACGTATCTTTGAGCCACTTTAATTTAATAGAATTACTTTTTGTTGCTCCTTGAGGTGGGATAACTCCTAAGTAATCTTCACAAATTTGTTTAACGTTCACAAAATTTGAACCGCTAACAGGAAAACTAGAACCATTTAATCCTAAAATATAGTATACATCTTCCAGAGTTATTGTGCACTCACCTACTGGAAGATGAAATGTGTGAGTTTCTGATCTACATCTCTCAACTATAGCAGTAATGAGGCCAATATCTAGTTTATAATTTTCGAGTTTAATCACTTCACCGAAGCCGACCTCTTGCAAATATGGTAATATGGCTTCATTTGGTTTTTTATTGACGTTACCGTGACATTTGGGTTTATCCTTTAAGGGTGACTGAAATTTACAAAAATAAAATAACATAAAATAAAATAAAATAACATAAAATAAAATAAAATAACATACAACAAAATAAAATACTTTAAAATAACATAAAATAAAATAAAATACTTTAAAATACAATAACATAAAATAAAATATCATAAAAATTATTTAAAAATACTTACAAATGCTTAAATATATTGGATTTCAGCTCTATGATTCATTGAAAATTCCATGATAAAAATAAATTTTTTGATTAAGATATATATTTGAATGTAAGAAAGTGATGTGATAAAGAAGAAAAGTGAGGAAGTTGTGGTGAAATTGGGGAACAAATGGTTCTATTTATAGGTCGTAGCCCCAGACAACGAACTGATGAAGAGAAACCCCATCCCACGATGCCTTCAAGGGGTCACTCCCCTAGCCCACAACCATGCATGGCCACCATTCCCAATCAATCTGGTCCGTTGATTATTTTTAATCAACGAATATAAGTAATCCAATCCATGTGAGTTGTTTTCAACCAATGAAAACAGTTTATTAAAGATTCAATCTCGTCCGTTGAATAAAAATAATCAATGGATATAAATGAGCCAATCCATGTGACTTGGTTTCAACCAATAAAAACATTTTATTAAAGATTCAATCTTGTCCATTGATTATTTTTAATAATCAACAGATATAAATAATCCAATCCATGTGACTTGTTTTCAACCAATGAAAACATTTTATTAAAGATTCAATATCATCCGTTGATTAAAAATTATCGACAGATGTGGATGATTCAATCCTTGTGACTTGTTTTCAATCAATGATCAACCATCTTATCTTCTATAAATAGAAAACAAACTTTTACAATCTCACCACAACTTCTATCTCACTATATCTTTTCAACACATTCTCACCACACCTACTCTCTCACTATATTTTTTCAAAACAATTTCATCACACCTACTATCTCATGGTTGCTCAACAAGTAATTTGCATTGTTTACTACAATGGTTCAATTGTTGATGGAGTTGAAGGTAAAACATTCATAAGTGATTATAAAAAAGCGTTCAAAGTACATTCGGAAAGCAACCTTGCTCGTCTAAAGAATGACATTAGAAAAAAGTTGCAGCTCGATGACAAAGTCAACATAACTGATATAGTTTATTGACACCTTGTGTTATTCGGTGAAAATACAACAAGGTTTGAACTGATGAAAGTTTGCGACGACGAAGATGTTGAGTTGATGTTTGATGTGTATGCACATTGGTCACAATTTAGCACCATTGAGTTATATGTTAACAACCTTTGAGTCTGGTTGTCCATCAACAAACATTGATCAACCATCAGCCTCAAACATACCTTATCAACCCGATTTATATTCTCCATCACAACACTATGAACCATCACAACACTATCAACCATCACAACACCATGAACTATCACAACACTATGAACCATATTCTACCCGATTAAAACAAACTCATTTAGAAAGTTATCAACTCCAACATCAATCTACTCCAACAAGTCCACAATGCGATTTTCCCCAAATTGATTCTAGTGAAGATGATAAAACATACTTCGATTAATCATTTGGTGATTCTGATGATGACATTTATGTTGACGAAGATATGGAATCAGAAGATCAACATATCCTACCTGACTTTAATCCACCATCTCACCTGAAGAGCATCGATTTAGATACTCAAGATCATTCAAGTGAATTTCATCACTTGTTCATTAATAAAGTCCCAACAGTAAATGGAGCTCTTGAAGTTGGAATGAAGTTTCAAAACAAAGACGAATGCGTACATGCAATCAAACATTACCATTTAAAACAATCAATGAATTTTGTGGTACAAAAATCAGATTCATAAAGGTATGTTATTTCTTGTTCAAATTCAAATTGTTTGTTTAGATGTAGAACTTCAAAACGCAAAAAGAGTGAATTATTGGTGATTGGTAAATTGAATGTCCCTCATACATGCACAAATTTTGCATTGTTACAAGATCATATGAAACTCGATTCTAACATGATAATGTACAAGCATAATTCAAGTTGCGAAAGTGGATCCTTCAATCAAAGTGAAGGTGATTATTGCTGAGATTCAGGCTTTGCACAACTACACAGTTACTTATAGAAAGGCTTGGAAGGGGAAAAATAAAGCAATCAAACAAATTTATGGCAATTGGGAAGAGTCTTACAATCAACTCCCACAATGGTTGTTGGTTATGCAAACATTTGCTATAGGAACCAAAATTGAAATGGAAACAATGACAACTTATCATGAGAATAGTTTGATAAATGGGATAAAGATCTTTCATAAACTATTTTGGGCTTTTGCTCCGTGCATATCTGCGTTTAAATTTTACAAGTCAATAGTACAAGTTGACGGGACTTGGTTGTATGGAAAGTACAAAGGAACTCTATTGGTAGCAGTTGCACAAGATGGAAACGACAATATAATTCCTATTGCTTATGCTCTTGTGGAAGGTGAGACAAAAGAAGCTTGGAGTTTCTTTTTGAGAAATTTGAGAAAATACTTCACTCTACAATCCAACATTTGTATGATTTCAGATAGATACAAATCAATTAAGAGTGCTAATAATAATCTGAATAATGGGTGGCAAGATCCTCAGTCAAAACATATGTTTTGTGTTCGACATATTTCACAAAATTTTGCAAGGGAATTTAAGGACAATGTTTTGAAGAAAAAAGTTGTTGCTATGGATAATAATTTCATTCTTAATTTTTATAATTATTGTAATTTTTAATAATTCAATTCCTAAATTATATAATTAGTGTAATAATATTTTGTCAACTATTTCAATACATGTTACTTGATCAATGAGCCTACATATCGATACTACCGCAGAGAAATCGGCATAGTAAATTCGGAGGCTTTGAAATGGTTAGACAACATACCTCGACAAGATTGGATTCAAGCATTCGAAGGAGGTAGCCGTTGGGGTCAGATGAC
The DNA here is from genome assembly GCA_037974875.1 of Cicer bijugum. NCBI lineage: Eukaryota > Viridiplantae > Streptophyta > Magnoliopsida > Fabales > Fabaceae > Cicer > Cicer bijugum. Next base: position 6,326,408 of record JBBPBT010000036.1, read on the forward strand.
AACCAACCTTGTGGAGTCAATTAATAGAGTATTAAAAGGCACGCACAACCTTTCCATCACTACTTTAGTCCAATCAACTTATTTTAAAACAAGAACATTGTTTCCAACTATGGGAAATCGACACACGTCAATTTTAGCTTCTGGTCAGGTATACACATAAACTTGCATAAATTTTATGAAATTGGAAATAAGCAAATCCAATTGTCATAAAGTAGATAGTTTTGATCGGAGCAACCATACTTTTATGGTCCACGAGACAGTGGTTCCAAAGGAATGATGACCAATTGGTCACTTCAGTGTAAATATTCCTAACAAGTGGTGCGATTGTGGAAAATATCAAGCTAAACATATATTTTGTTCACATGTCATAGCAGCATGTTCTAGCATAAAATATGATTATTCGAGCCTTATACCTGATGTGTACAAAGAGGAAATGGTACTAAAAGTCTACGACGAAGCCTTCACACCCATACCAAACAAAGGATATTGACCACAATATGAAGGTATTAAGTTGTGTCACAATCCACTAATGCAGAGAGTCAAGACAAGTCGTCCAAAAAGCAAACGCATTAGAACTGAAATGGACAATACAAAAAGAGTATCCAAAAAATGTGGATTATGTCAGGTACATAGTCATACTAGGAAACATTTTTTCCAAACGTTGCGGACACATCTAGTCAAGTTTGATTATAATTTTTATTTAATATATTTCCTATTTTAATTTAATGTATTTCCTATTTTAATTTAATGTATTTTGTTTTATGTTATTAATGTAATTTTTCTTATTAATGTAATTATTATTATTAATGTATTTTCTTAATAATAATAATAATTAATAATAATAATAATGATTAATAATAATAGTAATTATTATTATTATTAATGTATTAGTATAATAATTTCCTATTTTAATTATAATAATTTTTAATTTAATTATAATTATTTTTAACTAAAACAATTTTTAATAATAATAACAATAACAATAATTAATAATAATAATAATAATTAATAATAATAATTATTATTATTACTATGTATTATTATTATTATTAATAGTTATAATAAGAATAACAATAATTAATAATAATAATAATAATTAATAATAATAATATATTATTATTATTATTTAAAAATTACCTAAAATATATAATATTATTTAAAAAAAATTGTAAAATCGAGGTCGCATCCCCGCCCAGCGACTTTCTACTAGGGGAAAAAAATTGGCTCTGAGAGTATCTCCAACCGCAGCCAAAATGAGTTCGTCCGCCATCGTATAATTACTTAACTTCAAGTTTTTTGTGGGTTCACCGTTGAAGTTATGCCAAGGTGTCATCACGGCAATTTAATAATAATAAAATTATAATTGCTACCTTTTATTAATTTATTAATAATAATAAATTTATCATTTTTTATTAATTTATAGTCGTTAACTTCTTTTTAATTTTTTAAATAATAATAATTTTGTAACCATTAGCTTTTTTTTAGTTAATATACCACTGTTAGTTTTTTTTTAATTACGATTGTTAGCTCATTAATAAGAACAATTTGTTACTCATATTTTTTCTTCACAATTTTATTTTAATTTTTAAATTTTTATTTTGATTTTAATTTTAAATTAAAATAATGTATAATAATATTAATTAGAATATTTAAATTAATATTTTAAGTTATAATAAAATTAAATATAAATTAAAGTAATGAAATATAATATGATTTTTTTAAAGTTAAGCCAGAAAATGAATGAGTAGATTTAGGGTGATGTGGCATAGTATAACTTGAATCATGTTGAGTTCACCAAAGTAGAAAATGAGTGAATTGTTTCAAGATGATGTGACACAATAAACACTTATATTGAGTTCACCGTTTGAGATGGTCTGAGATGTCGCTTCCCCAATGAGAGTTTTCATGGTACTCCTAAAAAGTAAGGTATTTTGATAACCGTTTTTGAAAATTGAACATATGGTGAAGTCAAAAGTAGGATATATGGATAAAAAATCCATTTATATTCAATTGTATTTTTATAAAAATATAAAATAAAGTCAAAGGTCACAATGTATCTTTATGTTAAAATCAATTATAGAAGGCAAAAGATTATCTGTTATAGTTTTTTCTAAAAATAATTTATAAACCATTTTATCAATTTGTTGTGATTCTTTCAAAAAACATATTAAATGTTGGTTTAAATAATTTATTATAAAAAATAATTTTAAGTATTTTATCTTTTTGATATCACTAATTTTGAATCACAAAAATGTTCAAAAAATACTTAAAATGATAAATCATTTTTGAGTAATTAAATTTTTATTGCGTTGAAATCTCTATTAATTAATATTATTTAAGTTATTGAATATTATTTTTTTTAATAC